>JAQFXM010002363.1:0-25196 GCA_034693345.1 Entomobrya multifasciata
ATTGATTAAATCAATTAAATAAGGTATTGTAGAGTTCTTGTAGCGTGATGTTCTCGTCCTAATAGGATTGAGTAAATACTGGATAAAGTCTCAATTACACATATTATTGTAACATTTATCTATTAAAGGCCTTTCCATAACAAATGTTTTTGAAAATTCAAAGCCTTTTGTTCCATAAAAACGATTTTTCCTGATAAGGACTTTTCTGTGTAATTTTCCCCTTCGCAAATTTCGTTGATTTGCTATATAATTTTGTGTGTGTGCAACAGCACAACATTACAAAATATCTACTCACTGTTATAAATAGAGAGTTACAATTACGTTTACGTTACATATTTAACAACAGTCTGATCAAATCTCGAAAGCTCTCCTTTGTGTCGTCATAGTCATTATAGACTAGCTTACAAAATTTATATGTACTTTTCTATACTAAAAGTTTAACACAAACAAAACATAACTTGTCACCACTGATCTAGTTTTAATACTATCACAATAGCAATAGCATGGCAATATGTTGGGAAATCTTTAACAATCTGTGCATTTGACAACTCAATACAACCTCATGTCTTCAATTTAAACTGGATTGGTTTTAGTTTCATCATCATCCCAAACATATGTTGGTTTCAAAACCATCATCACCACTTACCTGCCTACATCGTACATGTACATATGTATTTATTTCTCAGTACCTAAGTAACGAGTCAACTCAAGCCAACTTTTAGAAAGAAAGCATATATGACTAAATTCATTTACTGATTACGTAACATCTCTGTTTTGTCTTCTCTGACGTTCAATATTATGACTTAGATTGTGACCTGCTGTAGCCATATAAGGATAGTTTGACTTATGTCACATATTTCATTCAAATAACCATTAAACGTCAAAATTGATTGCCCACAACTCATCACCAGCAACCAGCAGCACCACTCTGTCTGTTTCTTCTCGTGTATTTTATGCACGAAGTAATCACTATCACAGTGACGGTGAAACGGAGGACCGCGTTTAAATTGCATAGACATTCGCCAGAAGACAATTTGGGTGACATGTTTGTTTGAGACACTTTCACAGTAATACAAAATTAATTTTCCCCAACGAATTACTGGAATCAGCAAAGCACAAAGTGTAGTGAGCCTGCTCCCCAATGAGCTATTAATTTAAAACTAACTGTAGCTCTTGAAGCATTGAATTATTCTTGTTCTATACGTAAAATTTACAACAAAACGGGCTGAGTTGTATCGAAACACTAAAAATCAATTGTATGCGTGCTGTTTTTAAATAAAGGTTATGGGCACTTTTTTGTAATTCTAGTGAAAGAAAACTGCTGGCTTGGTGAAAGTTTGATCAGCTCAACTTGATCCTGTCAGTGACAAAATGGGTTGCATCATAGATTTATGATTTGGTATAACAAAGAGTCTTACCAGTGTTACCTCCAACTCCTTAATATCTTAACATTATATTAGTTATGCATTTAGTCAACGCACGTGTTGTATCGAATACTTTAGTATATGGTTGGTTTCAACATGTGAATGAAATGGGGTATACAATAGTTGATCTATGTTTCATGATAGCTTCCTGATGTTTGAAAAACGTCATTTCGAACAAAAATTTAGAGGTCATGAGTCATGAGGACATTATCCACATTATTTGTAGTCGTTTACCACACCAGATTATCGGTTCCATGCGTTTACTGTTAAAATGACATGAGCAAGCTGACACATGTTTTGTGTTTTAAACAATATCAATACTCAATCAAACTGATACATTTGTCTTTGTGGTGTACCATATTTCACTTTTACAACCGCCCCTCTCTTTAAACAGTGAAAACTGTCGTGGAATTATGGAATGTATGCATATATATCATACAAAATAGATCTAAATGGTATGTACATATTAATGGGGAGATGACAGACAAGTGGAAGGCTTGTTTCACACATAAAGTTTGACAGATCTTATGATAGTCATAACTCAACTTATTCTTTCAAAGAGGCATTTCAAACGCATCTTGATCTAACCATAATGATGTAATATTATGTTTCAAAGTGCAAGATGCTCAGGATGGGTGTCATTTGTTAGAGCTTAGCTTCAAAATAGCACTTTTGAAGTTTCTCAGTGTCGGATTATATGATGTTTTTTTAGCCATAGCCATGAACCAAAAATACGAACTTCACACTTTTGCTTTAAAAAGTCGAGAATATTCAGACCATGCAAAAATGATATATAATGCTTATATTTTATTCATACATTTATACATTCATGTGTTTTATTCATTTCACTATATAACCATGAAATTTTTCAAGTTTAAGAGAATTTACATGACCTCTCCCAACTATTTGTGATTTTCTTGTTTATAAATACATGTAAATGTGATCGCTGCATTACACGGAACTCCTTCAGAATTATTTTAATTTTGAAGGAGTTCCTGATAATGGTCATACGACATCTTCCAATGAAATCTTTCCATTTTAATTTTTTTAAATCAAAGCATGTATGCTGTGTCTGAATGCCCATTTACACCATGCGATATTCAAGTATAAAACAACTCAGTCAGTAGAATCGTTTTATAATTTTTATTCCTATATGAATATGAACTACACTCTAAATCCATGTCACTCATCAACGATTTTCCCATAAAATGCTGTGTTTATA
The DNA here is from genome assembly GCA_034693345.1 of Entomobrya multifasciata. Classification (NCBI taxonomy): domain Eukaryota; kingdom Metazoa; phylum Arthropoda; class Collembola; order Entomobryomorpha; family Entomobryidae; genus Entomobrya; species Entomobrya multifasciata. Next base: position 2,647 of record JAQFXM010002363.1, read on the forward strand.
AACTCTTCTGATTTATGCTGGTTGTTATAAACTGATCCCGCACTTATAGGGTTGCAGATGAGATGCAATATATGCAATTCTTTCTCCTTCGGTGGTGATTATCGTATGGTGATCTATCAAAATTTTCTTCTGCTGAACGAACACTAAATGAGTTTCCAGATGATAGGTGCATTAAACGCGTTCCTCCTTGTCAAAAATTCTCGTCTCAAAAATGTATATTCTCTAAAACTCTTGACATTCCAAGGTCTTCAGTCATCATCAGCTTCAGTAGTGAAGCATATGAAAAATGTTAAAGAATACGGAATACAGAAATTGCGTCAATTATTGTTTCTAATGCCATGCAACCGTTCCCACTATAACCCGGGGTCATACGAGGTTGGAGATAGTGGTTTATCTATGATTTCTTAATTACAGACACATATCATTTAAGTAGTTATGCACATCGAAAATGCAGATGATCATTTCTTCATTCTGCAAATTTCAAGGGTAATCGTATGGTAGAATGACTTTTCCACTTTTAAATAAACTAAAGAGTACTCAACTGAAGATATATTTTCAAACCAGCGAATATTTTACAAGCAAATCAATATCAATTAGTTTGGTAATACTGACTTGCTGCTATTTAGAATACAACAACGAAATCCTTTGACTCGTAAAGATCAACATGTTTCATTTTTCCTCGTGTAACTGTTGGTTAATTTGTGTAGAGACCGTCAGACGATTTCACTATTTCTATAAAGTTACGAGTGACTTTAGTAATGAGAAGTTACAGGACAAAAGCTCATGCAAGATGCAAGAGGGCAAAATGCGGTGAAAAAAAGAAAATCATATAGTATGCCATTATCTCTCTCATTATTATCATCATAGAGTAACACTGAGACATGCGTCTCGAATTACCCCATTTTCCGCACACGCATCCCACCAAGTACAAATGCCTAAGCCATTCCACTTTCCACTATTTCCCTACCATAAACACAAACCAGCCGACATTCATTCGTCGTCGGACGGCCTTGCGTGTAGGACACGGACTCATCATCTCCATCTTCCTGGACTTGTGTTGTGTGTTAGTGCCAGTGACACTAAGTGACAAGTGTTATCCCCCGTGCTCTACATTATTATCATCACCTCTTCTACCATTATCATCATCTCCTCTACCAAAAGTAACCCAGTTCCTCCTCCCCAATAAAGAAAACCCCCAACAAATATCCCCTCACGTTACAACACGCATGTGTAACAACAGCACTGTTTTATTGTTATTATACACACATGTATACTTCAACATGCTTTACATTCTACGAAAAATTGATTGTGAAACTTTTTTCGCCAGAAATTTAAATGTTGCTCCATAGTTGTAAAATGCAAAAAAAAACTAAGATAAATCTCCAGTCAAAGGACCTGAGTACAATGGCAGAGATTACTATTACCTCGTTTGAATTTTTTACAACAATGCATGCCATAGTGATATTGCCATATAGCTAATACAACTACAACTACAACTCCTTTCTACCGAAAGATAATTCAACTTCCAGTTTCTCATTCATGTCATGTCAAATCGTCAAATTGAGGCGAGATGACATGACACACAAAAATGGTTAAAGCCACATTTATAACTACGCTTCATAATTATAAAGAGATGAAATTCAAGTAGCCTTATTAAATACTCGTCGTACTGCTTATATATGTGGTTAATACCTTCGCGTAGGAAGATGATGGCCTATTAAAATTATTATTTGATGCTCTCAGAGAAAAAGTAGTGTAAAGCGTGCGTTGCGTACTGGCCCACAAAAGAAAAACAAGGAGGCTGTCAAAAATTTACCAGCAATGCTAGCTATTTGGTTACACATGCATACCAGAATACCAGACATTCATGCAACCATATAATATGCTCTAATACCAAATTTTTAGGAATAGTGTAACTACATACTATACATACCAAACAATACAAGCTCTAATATGTGTGGGCCGCACTCAAATTTCATAAATAGACTTAATGACTTACTCCAGAGAATTAACAAACTTAAAAAACGTAAACAATATGATGCTCGAGTACAATAGTCTGTCTTCTTGAATATGATTTTTATAGAGGACAAAATACATGTGCTCATTTGCTGATGGCGATGATTGTGTTTTGTGATATGTATTTTCCCGCAGAGACGAAGAGTAAGCGTTTTTGAGAAGTCCGCTGATGTTTTTCAGCTCGTTAGAGATGGAATGAATGACACGAGCTCTTCATAAAGTTGCCACTTCACAACGCGAAGCGATCTGTACCTCTTTTGTTTTTTCATGCATTTTATTATGCCTTTAGCAACGTATCATTCAACGTTCAACATACAGTGAATAGTGAACACAGTTTCATGTCATGACAAATAATAAAACACAAAACATCTTTTGTTTCCAATGTTTGCATAGACATGAGAAAGAGAAAAACAATATTTTGCTGGTTTGTGTTGTGATGTGATATGTCGTTGTCATTTCAATTCTATCTGATTTGTGTTTTTGGAAAATTCATGTAAATATCAATCAAAACATAAAGTTCGTTCAAAATTATAAAGAGCAATTTACTGCAGTTCCAGGTTCGGTTGCTTTGAAGATTTACCACACTACTATGGAAACTTACACAACCAATGAGTTCAATAGCTTCCATGATGCATTTCGTTTTTGAGGTTTGTGTTCAATGTTGAGTTCAAGCACTTCCACTTAATAAACTGTATCCCAGTACTCAAGTACGAGCGATAAATTATTGTAGCCAAATAAGGCTTGATCAGACTGCTTGACGCTTGTTTTTTACATGTTTTTACAAGGTTTTAATTTATAAATATTTGTAAACTGGACGCTTTTCCTTGAAACGAGGATGTGATTGAGTATAATGACTTCATATAAGAAAAACATTTTTTAGTTTATCTTTAAAATCATAACATAGTTGTAAATATATTTTGAATCAGCGTACGCATTGTTATTAATCATGTATGCTCCTTTCTCCAGAAAAAATGAACTGAAATAGTTCGCTCCTTGTGTAATATTTATTTATGCATATTATTTTTCAAAAACAGAATTTAAGCTCATTGTTCTCATAAAGCTACACATAATTTCGAAACATCAACGAAAAGCATTATTTATTTAGCAACATTGCACGTGACTTTGTTAAATCAAGCATTCAAAAAAAACTTGTCTAAAATCTTGTTTGTCGAACTAACATAATATCGCCATCAGCCAGCCGAGCCGCAATTTGTCGAAAGGGTGTGTAGTTTTTTTAAAGCCTGATGTGTGTAACTCATTTTTTGTTTTCCTAGTCCAACACACTAAGCAATTATATATCATTAATGTAGTAACCTTATTAATTACTGCAGGTTATATGATGAAATTACAACAGGTTAATGCTAAAGGGTATGGCTTTCCCCATAAATTTTCATGCATTCCCCCGAAATGGCCAGTTTTCAATATTACATATGCATCACCATCCATCCATCCATCTATACATACCTTACTTTTCTTTTTTCGGAGGTCACTTTTGTTTTATGAGCGTTATTAGTTCTTTTCCGTTCTAAAGAAATCGTAAAAACATAGTCATTATGCACTACATATTATTCATCGGATGTTGTTGTTGTTCTTGTAATAAGCATTACAATATTGTGTCATAAAAGTAATAAAACCCAGAAGAGGGTGTATAAAAACACCATTCCTATTTCTTGCGAACCCCGATTTTTCTAATTTATTACCTAATTCTCATACACACACATACACACACAGCCATGCCTTATCGCTTCCGCACCTATGGTATGGTATATGGTGGTGTTACACTAACACTGAATTTTAAAACCTTTTCATTCTAACGGATCAAGTGTTAGTACGTTTTAACATTGATATGAGAAATATATCCCAATCTAGTCGTCGGAAATGTCATATTGTTATATCATATCACGTCTTATAAATGTACTTCACGTAATAATTATATTTTCAGTGTTTCATTTCATTCCATTCCGTAAATTGTTAGTAGACATGTTAGCCTACTCCAATTTGTAAAAACTGTTTGCTTATAATGATAGCGATGATGATTATGATCTCATGCTTTTTGTTGTTTGTGTTTTGTTTGCTAGTGTATAAGTTAATTCGCGTTTGGAGAGACATTATGATTATGAGAGTCATACAAAAAAATTGTATTCAATGATTATTGTCACTTGGTTGGAAATTTCTTGCTACTAGCCAAAATCCCACGCTCGTTTCCAGAAGAGCCGGTAACGATATGGTTATTGGTCTTCCTTTTGTTTGTTCTTTTCCATTCGCATCTATACACTTTTTACACGCATCGTCTATTTTTTTTGGCTTTCTGCGTTTTGTTCACTCTTCTGGCTCTCCTTCTAGTCAAGTGAATAAGTCTAGTCAACAAGAAAGAGGCTTCGCTCAATGCCCCATTACTTTGAAATGTTGAGCAAGCTAATTTATCCACGCCTGAAATAAAACGCATCGTCATTACACGACAGCTCAAACACTGTTATTTTCTTTCCCTTATCTCCCTTTAAAGTGTGACTTTGACAGACTATGGAGATACGTCACGTCTTATTATTGATGATATCTGGGTATATCGCACCACCACCTTTACCACCTTTCAGCTCAACCGCGGCTGACTTTCCCTAAGAAAAAATAAGATGTATTAACAAGTTCGTTGGGTAGAGAGTGGTGAAAAAAGCCACGGAAATGGACAGGCAGAAGGAGAAAAGCCTGTTCTATTCTTCTAAGAAACTAGCTAAGTAAACTAACGTAGATATATTATAGTTCCGTATTTTCACGTGGGTAATGACATTATCCCTTTAATAGTAAGTATACCTATAATAGCACACTATTTTATTCTTTCCGTGTGGCTTTACCTTTTATTGTAAATTGTGAGAATGCTTTCAGTGAAATGAATTGTAGAGACCGGCCTCCTTTTTTAATAACAATGTACTTTTTATTTGTAACAATAGCTTTTTTACAGGGAACACCTTTGCTCGTCGTTGTGAAAGTGTGTGTGTGGTGTGGTGGTGAGACGGCTACAAATTTGATACTTACATATATACCTATTAATTTCCATGTTTTTGTACCTTATGTTCGTGATGTTGGTAATACAATGCTATGAGTTCGACCCTGAAAATTCCACAGAAAGTTCCCGTCATCGGTGAAACTTTCATGCAAATATTTTATTTCTCCATCTTTTGACAACTGATGGTCTTATCAAACTGAGTGGTTTTCCTACAATAGCACATGGGATCTAGGGAGGCTTTTAATGCTAAATGTATGTACCCTTTTATATGCAATATATGCAACTCATAAAATCCTAAATGACAAAGTAAATTTTCCACACTAAAATCCTTTTATGAACATTATGGAATATGTGTTTTAAATCCCAAGAAACATTTAACACGCTAATGGTAAGAACACTTTAAATACATGGGAAACAATATCAACATACATATTTCCTTATGGTATTTTATATGTAAACTTTTACAAATAGTTTTGGTTGCTATCGGTAAACCAAGTCGCGGAATTGAATAATAAATTAAGTTATATGCATTCTAGTTAGAACGTAGTAAAATTTCTTTTTTATTGTAACCAGATATTATAATGGCAACTAACACAGCCCCTCTCAACCACCACACCAAACCTCCAAACCTGAAGGTAAACGGGTAAACCACTAAAGTGTTTCACAAATGCGTTTAAATTGTTGATCGTAAAATTGTGAAATGTTAACATTTCCAACACAAAAACTCGGTGTTTCATTCTTTTGCCATTTTTTCTTCTTTTCAAAAGGGGAGAGTGAGAAATGTAGTTTTTAAATTCAGAGAGCATAATAATATGTAAATTTGTGTACATTTTTACTGGAATTTTTTACTCCTTCAGCAGTATAAAAAATTCAGAGATATTTTTTATAACTTCTCAAAACTATTGCGCTTCGACACAAAACTCCAATCTGACAACCTAATGTGCATTCAAACTAACATACCTACACCATTTGCCTATATACTCCACAAAGTTGATTGAATACATTTATCACTGATGGTGTAAGTTAGTGCAAGTGAAAAAGAACTGGAGATGAGCAAGTTTTCAGAAGAGACTGATTAATAAAATGATAAAACCATCAAAAAAGTCTCCTTTTACTAGTATCACAGCAAATGAAAGCTATATGTGCATATTTCGACATGTGATTTTTCCTCTATCTCTTAACATAATAAGTAAATACCGATAAAAAACAACATTTTATCAAATGAAATGTTCTGTAACCTGTCATAGTTTCGTAGGTACATACATACAATTTTTATATTCTTGTAGTCACCTTTACAGTTGATATGCATAAAATATAATATATTCCAGCCACAGAAGCAATCAGCATATTTTATACCAAAATAAAAACATGCATTTCTACTAATACCTATATAACTGCCTTGCGTGCAGGTAAGTTCAACTCAAGACAAGGCAACTTTTCTTGATCAACTCATTTTTAACACTCCCACGTCTATCCACTCCAGCAGTCCGACTTTTGACAAAGAAAATCTATACAACAACTTACACAACAACCTTTGCTCGCTCTAAGACTGGACTGGACTGACTAACGCCGTTTCTTTACCTCTTAACTAACTCAACTCACTGTTTCTCTTAAAAATATATTAAAATAATATAAAAAATAATCAACCTTTTTGCTCTTTTATTATACGCTACCTGGGAGTTGCCAGCAGCTCTTTATCTAAACTACACATTGCTGTATTTATCACGGATATGCTTGCACATAATGCAATGCAGGCAACAATTCCTTCTTACTTTACATGTGACAAACTACAATGGCAGACGTGATGACTTTATGCTCTTTGATCATTCATTTTATGCGGACAACACTTAAAAATCATGTTATCATGTAAATGTAAAAGAGTTTAAGACACATAACTAGTTACCCTTGACTTTGGTTATTGGTTTGCGCTTAACATTTTTACATGCAAGCCCCGAAGAAGCCTGGTCCTGGTCACTCTCAAATAACCTTTGGCTTGTAGCTGACAATTAAGTTATTCCATATTGTTTCTCATAAAAATCGTTCATCTTTAATATTCTGAAGGTTTACCAGATTTTTGCTGTATTTTATTACATATTTTTGCCCGAGTCTGAGTGCAACATCATCTTGTTTTACAATGCAATGCTTCTAGCTAGTTGTCTAGCTGCGCGATGCGAGCTACTATAGCAACAACCAACAGGGATTTTCGGTAAAGTAGGTAAATGTGGAATGCCGTTGGGCAGCTCATTCATCAAAGTCGACAGATGCACATGGTTAATTGATGTTGCGTAAAGTGACTTGCGCTGTTCAATACATATAACATATACAAGCATTTTTATTAAGTTGTTTTCTCTCATTCCGAATCTCGTGATCAGGATCTAGAGTAAAAAAGCTAACACTTACCTTCTCTATTGCTTGTCCCATGAGACTGATTGAACCATGATTTTTAATGGTCTCTAGTTCCAAAAGTAGCACTACTGGAATAACATGGCCATTAAATATTGTTATTCAGTTCAGTTGTACAGTTTCTTTTTCTGCAATATTCACTTTTTTTACTGAGTGAACAGAGTCCTTTATCTCCATGAATGACTACATTTTTATCAGCTACTGCTCCGGGAACTCTAAGAAACAGAGTTTTCCATATAATAATATTGATTTGGCCTACGTCCAATTAAGTTTTTCACTTGCTAAGATTCATTGTGCTCGACTCGATGCATTGAGCAAACAACGAAAAAAGTATCTCTTCACTTCATTCCTATTAACTTTGATGGTTGTTTAGTCCGTGGAAATTTTCAGGATTATAAATTACACTACAGTTCAGTCAAGCTGAGTGAGTGAGTATAAAGCTAGCACACTTGAATAGTAATTAGGAACCAGTTATACAATGTACCATTTTATATAAATATGTAGGTATACATTTCTCGTAAACAGAAAATGGCACACATTTGGAATGCTATTGATATGATAGTTTAGATTGATTTTTCAAAAAAAATCTGAGTCTTTGTCTTCCAGAGAACATTGGAGAAGCCAAGTTAGTATCGAAAAGGAAACTTCTTAAGAAGCACGATCTCGAATTGCGTCTGACATTTATTTATTTCTATTCAATTGTGATATAACGTAACGTAGGTAGTCCAAGAAACATCTCATCATGAAAAACTGAAACTGGATACATACATGAATGTGTAACAGCATAAACATCAAATATAATATATACACAAGGGATGAAGAGATGTAACCGTCTCTAAATTGAGTGGGGAAATCCTAGAACTTCACGAAGAAATTAGGGATGGATTTCTGTGCTTACTTAACTTACTGAAATGTCAGAAAATAAGTGTGAAAGCAAACTTGCGAATTCACAGTCGATTATGAAATTTAAAGTTGCTTCAGATACAAACACTTTGATTTATAATAATTGTTTTATTTTTGCAACCTTTATGGATGAAATATGCATAATATTATTTACTACAGATCGCAAATACTGGCATGATAAAAATACTATTATTACCAAATGCAATTACTCGCATAATTTATATAACACGCCAACAAAGTGGGGAAGTTTTGCCACTGGGCTTGATGTGTAGAAATAGCATGAAACGATGAGTATCAAAAGTTAATTGTATGTTCGGAATTTAATTTTCCTGGCAATTTGTTGCATTTGATGTTGCATGTAAAAATAACCTGAAGTTAATAATATTTTCATGGGAAAATGGGATAGGTCATAGAGTATGGTGTTTACGGCCTGCAGTTAGTTCCTTTTTATAACACATGCTACTTTAGGCTATCAAACTGACAAATATATGTTCTGTTCTATTATACCACGTTATAAGAATGATTCCCAAATTTCCACAATTCTACTCTTTTAAGAACATTTAACCTTGAAACTTTTTGGAAAATATCTGTCTAGTCACCCCTCCGTTCGTCTGCGAAATGAGCACTGCTTCATATCGAATGCAAAATACAAAACTAACAAGGCAAGCAAAGTATAAATGTATAACTTTTGAAATAGAAAAAACAATGGTAGAAAATGAAGGTTCAAATATGAAATTGAGTAGCCAACGTCGTTTGTTGCTATTGAGATGAAGTAACTTAAACATGGGGAAATTCGAATACTTTGAAGAAATATGCAGCCAGATATTTACAAAATGTATGGGTGAAAATATGCAGTTTTATCTCTTGCATATTACGCACATCCTATATAACTATAACAGTATTTTGATGCCGAATTTTAATGATTTTACTATCACTTTGTTGCCAATAGTAAGTAAAAATTAATGACATTCGACAATATAAAGACTTCTGGTAAAGTAATAAGGTGAAAAATTATATTCAAAAATGATGTTTTCAATCGAATGTTTGATAACTTTTTTAAAAGTATAAAATCATCAGATTTTAGTTGAATTGTTTAAAGGAACAGGTATAATATACTCATTCAAATTCATTATTTATTTATTACCAATGACTATTCATGCAATATTCTGCCTTGCAAAATTTATACCATGTCGAATTTCATAGACATTCGGAAATAGGAGTTTCCTTTGTGTATGACTGAATATAAATACATATTATGCAACGTTCTTACCTTTTAACTAAGCTTATAAAGAGGAAATATCCATCAGTGTGATTTATAAGGTACGTAGTTTCAGCTATGCACTTAATTTGATTTGATGAGAAACTATTTTAAAGTATCAGTTGATATGTTAAATCCAATGTTTTTAATGTAGTAAACCATATCAAATTTATCATGGCATAGAACTGTGGCAGATCAAATACGATTCATGAGATCAGTCATGGGTAGACTACACATTTAAAATTGATGTGAAAAATGAATGTTCACAGTGAAAGTAGCAATACACATCCAGATAATAAAAAATAATAAGTTCAAAATCCAGCGGTGACAACTCAATTTTATCCGGTAAGTCTAAACATAAAACCCTCCATCATCCTTGGAATACATTAAATTGTTGCGACTTTGCATGCGGTTTTTCACCGTGCTGTGATTAAGTTTGCTTGTGATCCACTCATGTTGCAGGAACAACAAAATGGATTTTATCACATTGAGTCGAAAATCACCAACTGTCGATTTCAAGTGACTTTACGACAAACAAAAGAAAGTATAAAAGAATTAATGTCGTGTGCAACAAGGCATACTGAAGTGAAAACAATTTTGAAAGACGGATATTGACTATTTCATATATTTATATTTATTGCGTTCTTTCAAATTGCTAAATATTATGCTGGTATCCAAATCCTTGGATTTTGTACAAATCGTACTTTTTGCAATAAGTGTAAATTGAATTTTACTACTGGATGAAATGGTAGACCATACACAAAGGGATTATAATGTGTCCTGAACAGCTTTTATGGTTTTTCTGAATAAATTTTTGGCTTTAATATATTAAGAGATTTCGTGACATGCCTCTATGAGAGCGATTTTCAATGTAAAATAGCTATTTGCTGTATGTTATATGAATCGCTTATTTCAAGTTATGGAGTTTCAAACATTACAGTGGTTAACCCTCTCGTACGGTCTTATGGCTAACCATCATAAATTTTCCAAACAAATATACTTTGTATTCCATAAGTATTAGACCAAAAAATTGCAACACTTTAGCTTACTCAACAATGTGTATATTGCAAAATCGGGTTGTTGTTTGGGTTCTATGACTTTTTTGCTTCCTACAAAACATAGAAATGGTTGAAATATAAAAATACCAAAATATATAAGTTGAAAGCAAAAACGACAAGGCACGTAGAAAGTTACAGGTGATGATGTCTTAATACTCGTAGATTTGAAGTGGCTCATGCAGTGAAGGCATATTGTAGTTCCAAAAAGCATTCCTAAGAGTAAACTACGCATTTAAGTGTGTCAATAATATAGAATTTCCGGTATAAACAATAAAATTCGGATTAATTACTTAAACCCACGAATTTACATGTACCTAACTCAACTCAGCGCTATGGGTTATTGTGTCTTTCGACGAAGTTTGCTGTTTACTTAGGAATGTCTGTTGCAATTATGGGGTGTAAAGTTACCACTGCTGTCCACCCCACACGAGACATAATAACTGTGAACATGCTTTAGTTAAAAGAATGTACTTGTACATGAATTATTAAAACCTTTTGAGGCGGCTTTCTCCACGAGGACATTTTTTACTATTTTTAATGTACATTAAATGCTTGTATAATATACTGTTGGTTTCTACAACAACATCTGCATCAACAACCTCTACGGTCATTTTTAAATTCCGCATAATAATTCCTAATGCGTAAATTGTTATGCAACAAAGGCAAAGCTCTATTCATTAGAATCACGCACGATACCTTTATGTGCATTTCTCATTTTGTATCGATTTCAAAATTATATGAAACCTTGACTGCACTTTGAATTGGACTATCACGATCGCATACTATTTCCATTACCACCAGTACCAGTAACCTTGTTTTGAAAAAGACCAACCTTAGAGTTTTCACTCTTATCACATTACCCCGATATAGTATCTACATGTATATGTGCTGTCATTTAAAAAATCCTTCAAACTGGAAAATAAGTTTTAAATTAAGATGCAATTGTGTTTCATAATTTTATAGGATAGTTAATTCCAAGTACAACAAAGCACGGTTGGTAAAAAGGTACAATATATGTACATATATATACTAATGACAAAAAGAGGTTAATGTAAGAATAAAATGTGATACAGTATCTACGCCTAAGAAAGAAAAAAATGCATTGTACAAGCAGCCGTCTAAAAACAGGAAATTTTATTTTTTGGTGAAGTAGTACAATAGAAAATGGAAAAGTAAAAGCGGCCGCAGCGGTAGCTTTTACGATTGTAACAAAAAGCGAGTCCACTGTGCATTCATCTGTGATGGATGCACACAGTTCATAGTCCATATATGAATAGGTGGGGTTTTAGAAATAGGGGATTTGTTCTTTCCTGTAGCTCTTCACTAAAAATCACCTTATTCTTGACTTAAGTGGATTGCTCCTTCTTGACCAGAAAAAAAGAGGAGAAGACTCAAAAGGAACAATAATAAAAAGAAAGATAACTGTGCCTGACTATTAAGCACAAGAAGTATTGTTAAATCCTCTTTAGCCCCTTTTGTATACAGGCCTTCAAGACTTTCTTTTCCCACTGCCATTTACATAGACCTCATGTTGTGCGGAAGGCGCTCACAGAAAAAAGCTCTTGTGTGGCTGTCGAGACGAGAGTGTGTGTAACGTGTAACAACCAGTTTACTATTTTTTTATTTCTCATTCCATTATTAAACAGGGTCACAAAATGGCACTTTATCGTATACTTTATTTTCTCCGGTGATGATACGATAGTTAGTTTTTGTATGTTTTGGGGAAAATATTCGAAGATGTGTGCATGTGTGTGTTTGTATGGCTGGAATTAGAGTTGTTCCGTCTTATAACAATAGTATTAAGTATGGGATCGCATCACATCAAATCCAGACGTCAGACGGGTACTCATACGTCCCACACACATTACTAATGTTGAATAAGGCATCATCGTATCATCATTTTAGTCATCTCAAGAAAAGATCATAAATCCTGAAATTGAACTTTTGTGGTATATTAAAGAAGCCATATTCTTCGAATACCTATATAAGTATACCTTTTACCTTGTACTTATTTTGTTACATATTTGCATCAAGTTAAATAGAACAATGCTTCTCTTCTCACTGAAGAATTCCCTTGGGTGACCTTAAAGGTAGATATGCCGCCTGCAGTAGCAGTTACGTAAGCTAGTTTTCAAATGATGTGTATAAATCGTTATTCCCTGTCGCACAATTTTCTGAGAATCCATGTAAAACATATTGATTGAGAAGAATTTTTACTTTTCAAACTTTAACACTTCGCTACTTTCTGTTGTATAATAGTCTGGGTTTTTCTTCAAAGTAGTCAAAAAATGCATGTAATAAATAAAAATCGACAAATTTATATTGAAAGAGTAAATACAGTTCAAAGCTTGAGATCCTTTGAAGGACGTAAAATGATGTGTGACACATTATCTTTTATTTGTCAGTCTAGTATGAAATCTTTAAGCTAGTTACATAGAAAACATAAGCTACCTTCTATCGAAATTGACATATACTTATAAGTTATGTTATGTCATATTCACATTATAGGTTTCATTCAAGTCTAAATCTCAATACGTCTTGATATTATATCATATTTTAAGTTTCACGTTTCATTTTTACCAATATTTTTGTTATTACATTTTATTACGTGTATATTTCATATTTTCTGGCATTGTTACTCGTAACGTTAAGCAGGGTCTTAATTTAGACACGTTTCTAGTTTTTTTCATGCCGTAGCAATCAAATATAAGTACGTATGCATATAAGTACCAATGCTATGTACGTGTCTAAAAGAATAAAGTTTTGCAAGTTACGATCTTTAACGATACTTTTTTTTCTTTTTCACGAAGAACATTCCAAGTGGCTTAGTAAACTTTCTTGATATTTGTTAACTGTGATTGATACTGGGTTTTGTTTTACTTAAACACTATTTTCTTTAATGGTCACATGAAGAAAACATGTTTTTTGCAAGTTTTTCAAAGGAAATAGCATTAATGATAGTGTGTGCCTGTGTGGCGTGGCAATACAGTTTTGTGGAACTGTAAACTACGTCAATGATATTCTTCTAAGTACAAAATAATTGAAATTCTCAAACAGGACAACTTCTCTCATTCATACGATTGTGAAGTTAAAAATAAACTAGATGGAATGTAAAATAAGGAGTGAAAGCAAAGAAAAAAAGAAAATGTATTGTAAACTTAAAACTTATCTAACATCTTTGAATCTACAGAGAGGCATCCCGTAATCCGACAACGCGTGTGCTAGAATAATAGGATGTCTGGAAATCTGATCTTGAAGACATTTAATGAAATGTATCAGATCAGACCGTATCCTTCACTTGATCTTAACTTTTGTCATGTGAAATAAACCGTGCATGAATTCATTCAATCGCCATTTCATTTTATACAAGAATTCAATGATCTAGAAATATTAGACACTGGTCATCATTATATTCCCACTCATGTACATGATTGAATACAAAATTGTAGTGGACAATATGAATGAAAATCACATAAGTGAGCATTGTTAGAGACTTCTTCGAACAGCATCCTTATTTTTTCAGACTATTGTCTGCGGTTCATTGGTTATTCCTGTAAACCATCTTGTATCCGGTCAATGTATCTTGAAAAGATGAACATTATTTTCTTTATGAATGCATGCATTGCAAATGCCAATTATATTTGTTTTCCTGGTTAATACAAAGTTTGCATGAAATTAAACCAACCAATGCTAAATTGATTTCCCAGTTTCATGTTCCATAACTTAACACACTTTGACATTTATCATATATTTGGTCAAAAACATACTTCGGTTTTGTATCGCAAATAAATTGCAAATAGAGAAATTTTAATTTTCTTAAAAGTGTGGTAAATTTTGAAACTAAATTGCTTGCCGAAAGTTGCCGAAACTTGTAAAGTGCAACCCAAGTAAATTATTGATTGCACTATGCAAATTGCTCTGCTATTTGGCACTTAATTTATGATTCGGACTGGGATAATAGACATTGATAAATTTAGCAACAAAGAAACTCTATTTTCATTTATTTTCCGACGTTGTTGACTCTGCATTGTGATAATAGCAATGTCACTTTGGTTATCTTTGACAATGACCTGCACAACATATTTTCTATTTCTTTATCCTTGAAAATAGGAGAAATAATTATGCACAGTATGCAAACATTCAAGACTCAATTGTTCATTTTTAAACTCAATCGATGTTTACACTATGGTATCACATAGCCCCATTTCATCAACCGGACACACAAACATGACTTTACACAGTCCTATTCTATTGGACTCAAAATTTGTTGTTATGATGGGAAATATTTTAATGTTGCAGTACCGTATGCTTTTTCATCCATGCCCATTTAAACGGTTTTGAAATAATTCCTATTTTTGATTTAAAAACAGAATAGTGTATGAGTATTATCGAGCACTAACATCTGCTCGAAAATAAAATCAAAATTGTGATTTTACTTTTAATCTGATGGAATTTATAATTTATAGCCAGTCACCTATCTTTCGAGATGAATTATGCTCATGTTCCTCTGATATTTTTTTCTAAAATTATGAAAATATTTATTTTTCACTGCAAAGTGTTTCGATGGTGAATTCTACACGAACAGTCCATAAATTTACCTTTATATTTCATTTTTCCATCATCAGCGTAGTTTCCACTTGTGCTATATTTGTAGTCGTTTCATATCGATCTATCATTTCACCCGATTTTCATTCATACTATTCTGGTACAGATAGAAAAAGGAAGCAAGGTCGATTGTGTACCGAAGGGCACTTCAATCAAACAAGCTAAGTAGGATAAGTCGAAAAACACAAGAATGCTTTACAAGATGCAAAATGAGATAAAAAGATCTTTAATTAATACCAATTATTACAGATTCAGGACCAAGGACATGACAAGGCTTAACTTCATTAAAAAACAGAATGTAATTGTATAGCTCCGTATTATGCTAATGTTCAAAAAACACGAATCGGACATAAACATAAGGTTTCTTTCCTGATGCCTGCAATAACAAAGTTGACTTAATAGTTTGAGTTCTAATCTGAATCAAAATATTCAATACACATGTACATAATATATATGTAGTAGAGTAAAAATATAATTGAGGTAGAAGTATAAAAATGTGAAGTGCTAGTGGTATTACAGAATATCAAATTTTTACATCATAAAATTTACATGTACTCGGTACCATTTTCATAATTACTACCACAACAATATATTGCATGGTAAAAGTTTGTAATGTTAACCTTTTATGGATATGATCGAAAACTAATTCATATTCTTAATGTATAGCTGTTAATTATAATAATATTATAAAGACAACAACATAGTCATAGTCGGGGAAAGCTTTATGAAACAAGTGGCTTCAAAAAGTATGTTTCAGGATTAACAGACAAACAGGGAAATTGTATCAATGTACTTCATACTTATCTTCCAATTTTAGAAGAATAAAAACCCTAGAGTCGCACATTTTCTGAGAACAGCGTTTTTAAAGACTAAAATCTCAAGTTGTAAAACCTTCAATGTAAAATTAGAGTTTTATAGAAGGCAATTGCAGAGAAAAACTTTTAACAAACGAACGAAAAAACTTCGTTTCTCTATTACTTTGAAAAAAGGATAATCTATTCTCATTACTTTTAAGGATTAAATGGAATTGTTGGGAGAAAATAGATTTTTTCTAATAAATCATTGAACTGTATTTCGTTTAAAAAAAAAACTTTTAAACTCACACCTCAGGTAAAAAAGGAAGATTTTCATTGTATATGTAATGCATGTCACTATGCAATACATACTATATATTCATGAGATTTGCATAATTGACATAATAAGCATATCTTTAATATTTTTCCAGTGTTTGTGCGTACGAATTGCTGTGATTGGTAAACATAAATAAGACACAAAACAAAAACAAGCTTTTTCTAAATTTTCGCAGCATTTTTTGAAAAACAACACAACTAACACGTTTCCGTTGGTGAAAAATCTAACAAAAAGACACACGCGCTACAATTCAACATTTCTCAATCCTTCTTGTCGTACAGGAAATTCTGACACTGACGTGTTTTCCATTTTTGGACGTTGGCGTGGGTAGCATGTAAAACAGAAAGTTACCCTAGTGTAAAATGTTTTCGTTTTCAAGTAATTGGTACATCTCATGTGTATCTAGATGTAGATTGATATACCACTTGCTTTCTCTCATCTCATCGATCTACAATTGAAGAAACCTGCATATATATGAGCGTTCACTTGAATCGAAATAAATTGTCGTTCAAGCAATAGACGCCTGTTCCAGTTTTCTACTCTTGCAAAATTCACAGTACCATTTTCATGATTTATGCTCGTCTTGAAATATGAGTGAGACAAAAACAGTTCAGTTGCTTGTAAAACTTATTCACAAGTATGCACAAATAGCACAGTACAAAAACGCAATAGTATGTATGTATGTATATATCTATGTACCTACTTATGTGCATAACAAAAGTGTGTGAAATATCGTGCCATAGCATCAGTATTTATTAGGAAGCACGTAATACAAATTGTACAGCTTTCTAGGAGATGAGAATCTTTCTTTTTAGAAGGATGAGAGTGTGCTGTGCTGTTTCATAGTTGCATGCAACATCACATCACACGTAATGGATTACATTAAATTTCACCATTCAATCACTCCTCTCAAAACGTGTTATATGATTTACAACAACTCACGGCGGCGGTCGTGGCCAAAAGGATGAAAGCTCAAAAGGATGTGAAATGAATCCAGTATGAATATTATATGATATGAAGTTGCACCTTGAGAAAGGACAATGATTTGGAAAGGTAAATTGTTATGTGGTGTCTTGTCGATTTTCTGATAGTTCTATAGAAGATCAGTAAAATGTAAATTTAAGGGTATATTGATGTCAGTAGTTGTTATGTGATACACTGACCAAATCAAAGAAATCGCTTTATGTTGGGTGGCGGGGCATTATACTTTCATCATAAAACTTTCACTGCATTCATATGCATATATGACTCTGTGAGGATCAAAAAGTATGTAGATTAGATAGCATAACCATGACATTGATATTTTCGTTCGTTTTATTTTCGTATTCAATATACCTTAAGAAGTAAGTGTTTGAAAAATGCAATAAATGATGTCGTTAAAAAGGTGTGTTATGTTAGGAGAAGCAATAAGGAAAAACGGTTCTTTTTGTAAGATAGCAAATTTTGATAATGGTATTACATAACACTTTAGAGAAATAAAGCTCAATGATATTGCTATATTCACAGAGAGGAGTATGCGTTGAAATGAGTTTTCATTCGGTTGAATAGACAAAAGTATTATATATCACGAGAATAGTGCATGACACTAAAATGACATTGACGACGACGAAGAAAGAAATGCAGGGAGTTGTGTAACGGTACAAAATTATAAGCTGTTATATATGCAAGAAGCTCATTACATCAAGGAAAAAAGACCGAAACTCCATGAACTATGAATTTCCAGACTGCTTCATTTTGGCACGTAAAAATAGGTATGCCAAAATACAAATATGAATTAATACATCAAAAATTACAACTCGAAACATAAAAATACATTGATTTTTTTAGTACAATTCATCACGTCAAGTGACCAAGCTTTATTGTTAATGCAATATGAAAATGGATGTCGTAAGGTATAAATCTGGTAACAATGTATCGACGACATAGTGTAGACAGATATATTGTGCAATAGAAAAAAGTCAAACAGAAATGTCATGAAACGCTTCATTTTTTTGTAATTTGGACAATGAAAATCTTTCGGAGACACATATGTGCATAGATAACGGATAACTTTTTCTTCATTGGACTCAACCAACTGTGTCAAATGGACATCGTACATTATGTCGTCACATTGTGTGATTTCGTGACAATGACAGATTGCTTCATCATAAAAGTTGGATAACAGATAAAATCAAGCACATGAAAAGCAACTGCTTGAAAATCGGTGAAGACTTTGTTAGGTTACCGTAAAATATTATGTGTAAACAAAAGTGAAAGCAAAAAGTTTTCTCCTGTCCTTCATGCCACAAAAACCAATCATATCACATGTATGTGCTTAATCATCGTATCGTGCATGTATTGTAGTTTGTTGGTGAGCGACTGAGTGAGCGCACTATTTATGCAAACTTAAGTTTTTAGACAAGATACGAGCATCTGTGCAACAAAATAGTGAAATCGATGATAGCATGTTTATTCATGGCGTGCTTTACAAGTTATTGGTTGTGTGTGTGGGGGTATTAAATGAAAATGCCTGAAAAGACATTTATCATATCATGTTGTAAAACTGCTGGTTTCAAGATTGTACCAAACTTTCTCTGGGGTTTTCAAGACTCGTTTCTCTGTGGTATGCAAATTTATCGTCTGTAGTAATTTTGATAAGAATACTTGTCATCTAGAATTCCACATGTATTTTAATGCTTAAGTGTGTAATTTAAGTGCTTAAATGATGAGTCACGCGAACAATGAATTTCAAATATATCACGCATTGTAAAAGTTTAACATAACATAGTACGAGACTTTTTTCAATGTCACTGTCAATATTTCATATGAAATATATGCCATACGATATGCACACTACAAATACGCTTGTCTTGCCCCTAAGGGTCGCTGGTAAAGAAACTTCACCAAAAGTCTTAAATTGAACACCAACTCAGCTTGCAGACGGGATTTTTCTCTAAGACTTTTTCTATTTTTCGATACTGTAGAATGTCGTAATAAAGAGTTTCTCCGTAGATGGGACATAACTTGCTGAATCAAAGTTGATACACATCTCTATTCCACCAGGCTTTCTATAGTTATATTTGTATTGCACTTCGACATATATCATATAGTCATACCAAAAATCGACACTAGGGACTAGAGTCAACTTGAACTCTTGAACAATGACAAACAAGTTTTTTCAATCAGCGCTGACTTGTACGTGAGACAAGGACTTACCTGGTGCTGACACGTGTCTTAACTAACAATAATTGAAATGGAACCGAAGCACTAGTTTCTTACGTACCAAAATCAAGATTTATTTTCGATAAGTCTTCAACGTTGTCGTCGTCGACGACCATTGGTGAAGTCTAAAGATTTGAGAACGGTGCAAGTACTCTGTATGTATATTGGCATTCGCCACGCTAATTTGTAAATGATATTTCATATGTCAATTGCGTACTCAGCAATACATGCGTTGGCTGACACATAATGGAATGTCAACATTAACGTATAGTTCATGCGGAGTTAGAAACTTTGAGCACGAAAACACAGTCAACCAACAAGATCATTCATCTTCGAGAACAACTTGATTCCATGTGTAGCCCAAAATGTAGGTTAACATAAGGTTTTTGACAAAAAGGTTAGGCATGTTTGCAAGGTTGCCCGGTCTGCGGGTGTTACGGGATAAGTTTCCCTTACGAAAGCATGGTAATCTATACCTCAACTTTCGAAAGTCCTAACTTGACTTACCTTTCTTATGGCCAATTCAGTAGTGTGTACAAAATCTTGGGTTAACATACTTGATTTTACCTGATCTGAATAAATAGTAGTTTTTCCAATTTTACTGCGTAGTAAGATTTTTAAAACTCAGCATTTTTGTAGTCCCAACTTACCTCAAGGTTTTTGTATGCAAGATGTATCAGGGTAAGTAGACCTGTATATGAGAATCTGTAGTGATAGAAGAGAATAGTATATCCCACTGTATCTTATGAATAATCTTTACAAATATCCATACCATAGGTCTGCTTTCTTTGATATGGATCGAAGCATTTATAATGCAATGTTATTTTATGTTGTATACAATATTTATGCAAAACATTACTTCGTATTTGATTTAAATATACTTTCGTTTATTTAAAAATTAATTATCACAGATTTACACGAAAAAATAACCTTAAATTTAGCCCTTTATTGCAGAGCCCAATGCTTGCCAAAACTGAGCAATGCTGTGAATCTTAGAAGGCTTCTTTGGTTTCGGTGACCATTTCGGATGAGTCATATTTTCACTTCCAGAACCGCCAACCTAAGAAAAAAAATCATCACAATGAAATTTATCATGCAAAAGTAATATTGGTGATTTTCCAAGGAGTACAAAAATCCTTCTTGTTCACACTTATTACACTGAACAGTGTCGCTCGGTTCATGATAATAATATAATATCTACTTACTTTTATTATAAATTTTGTACTTCTTATTTAAAAATAAAATAATTAGAAACGTTGTGTTACGCTGTCATGGTTTTGTAGCAATTTATAGACTTGACTGTTTTTAATACACTTAATTTTGAGTCGAGCGGCTTATTCGAAACAAAATGAGAAGTTAGATAAAGATAGAAAACCTTCAATTCAAGGAAATTAAAAAGATATAGAATCGTCCACTTGCTAACTATTCAGATGCGTACTTTTTGCATCACTAGTCATGCATGCTGGAAACTATTACATAACTGCTGTCAATACCAGACTCATAATATACTTTATAAGATTCGTCTCCTGAGATGTGAGAAGCTATGTCAACAGTTATCGTGGCGTGGATAAAATTTTAAAACAACAAAGATATCTAGATTGGGAAAGAGAAACGTTTTTTTTTGTGGACTCTTATACAAAAATTAAATACATCTCCCTCAAGTAACCTACTGCATGCTGCCACGGTATTCCTAGTTTTGCGTGGAATCAGGAACGGTGAAATGTTCATGTCATGATAAAAGACATCTCATCTCAGACTACATGTGAAATAAACGAAACCGTTTGGTCGAAACGCCTACACGAAACTATGCTTCACTACTGAAAAGTTTTGCAATCTTGTTTTATTGCATTTCAAGTTGAACCAGCCAGACGTTTACGTGTGGCGGTTTTGCTTTTCTAATTGATTTTTGCCATAATGATATGATGAGATACAATGATACAACCAGTAAAGTAGGGGGTTAAGGTTAAATACCCAGACGAGAAAATGGGAAGGGTATACATTTATGTACATGCTATGTGAAGCAAAAGGTAGCAGTTGTACAATTTTCCGACAACCTCGAATTTTGCCTTGGGGTTTGTTTTTGTATTACTTGAAATTCATACTATTCTTTCATTTTTTAAATTATCGAAGCTAATTAGCGTTATTATTACACTTACCTTAAACACTGATGTGGCTCCGTGATAAGGTCTGACTTCCATCTGATAACCTGGTTTGTAATAGCCAAAATGACGAATTCGATAAAAGCCAGGCTCTTGATCTTCAGGTATATCCCAAGTTATTTCAATAAGATTTTCTGTGCTCATAAACCTCGGACGACTCCAACGGAATCTACAGGGTGCAAATAAAGGAACTGTTAGAACTTTCTAAACGATATTTTAATAATTCGCTGCTAAACATTTAAAATACATGATGAAATACTTATCTAATTATCTATCTATAAACACTATGAAATCTTATAATTCGGCCTTTAAAATTCTAAAACTAATTACATGCTCTAAGTATTTAAGGACAAACTTCATAAATTACCAAAGTGAAAGCAAGAGCAGATATAGAGATCAATTTTGAATCGAAGAAGAGGAACTGGAATCCTCTAACGCATATTATTTTCAAATCATCAAAGACTTCATAATTTGATGGAAACTACCAATCTGACTAAATTTCCTAGGTTACGCATCTGGATCTCTTCAAGACATGTGCGCTCTATACTGCCATAAATTCAAAATAAACAAAAAATATAATAGGAACCCTCAGGGTTCCTAATTATATTACAAAATGAAAAAAAGAAATACAATGTAATTCATCAGATATAGAATGGCCATTAGCAACAGAAACAACGCCTTGTAATGTTGCTATGACACTGACCGTTCGCCTGAAAAATTATGTTACGTTGTATTTCGGTTTATCATTTTCGTATAAAAATACGAAATATAATCGAGCATAATTTTAGTAATTTCAAAACATAAAAAACGAAGGTATA
>JAQFXM010002364.1:0-25196 GCA_034693345.1 Entomobrya multifasciata
GTAACTGCATACCTGGCGGATGCTCCGCCCGTTGCCAACACTTTTTAAAATTAAAAGCATGTGTTTTCAAGTGCTTTTATCATTCCTCTCAGGAAAAAGCAGACTATGAAACAAAAAAAATGGTTAGCTTAAAGCGGTTTTCCTTTTCTGTGATGAGTATGTCGATGATATGATAATTATTGTTCATGTGTCTTGGTCGTGATCGGCCAGTTTATATAGATATCATAACGTCCGGCAAAGTTACCATAATTTTGTAGCAGTTGGTTTTTGGTTTCATGGAGGAAATGCGCATTATAATTTCGAAATCATTGGGGGTGATAATCAAGTTGGATACTCGGAAAAAGTTCGCTTATAGACTTGCTTTACGATAAAATGAAATGAATTTGTTATGTTTTAGCATTATGTTATGTAATTATATGAATTTATTCCAATACGCCATCTTGATTTGGCTTGGCATTATGTAACAACGAACATGATAGATATATTTTTTTGATTGTAATACAATAAAACACATAAGTATAACAAGCTCGCTCAAGTTATAGTGGTAAATGTAAAACAAATGTAAAACAAGTACATTACATGCATAACATTGGATATAACATATCATTATCATTATCACAACACGTGGAACAATAAAACCATCTTTAGATTAAGTAATCGATTATATAATCAGTAGACCACGAAATTGAATTGCCATGAAGCAGTTTGGTATATAATTTTACAATTGTGTGTATTGTCTATCTTATTATTTTGTAGAATATATTGTCAAAGATTCTATAAAATAATTCTTAAAAAGAATGATTAGAATTTACCCTGTATAATTATAATTGAACCTGTAAGTTCAAATATTTTTAATGACATTTTATGACCCTGTATATTGGACTTTAAAACTCAATTAAATGAATTTCAAGGATTGTTTTGACTTTTAACAAATTATTATTATTTACCTGAACACCGAGCTAAATTACAATTTCATGAGAAGCAATCATTCACATATTATTTTCCTAATTACATTTTTCTTTCTTTATTTGCTAATTTCATATTTCATGGCAGTAAATCATTACGGACGACTGTATTTATTAGCCTTCCCAATCACTCATATTAGTTTTAAGATACTTGGAAAACCATTTAAACAAGGAAAACAATTTTGAACTCTGTTGCTGATTGCATACAATTATTAATGATTATCTAAACTAGAACTTTTGATATTTACTTTTTAATATTAAATTTAAATTAGCTGATATCATACAAAGTACACGAAGATGCAAATGAAATAAAGAATCCAGTTTAATAAATGTTTACTAATCAATATTTTTTGGTTTGAAATTTGCAAAAAAAAATTCTTTGAGATTCGAGTGCAAATATACCATACATTATGAAATTACATTACTTGTGTGGGTGACGATGTATCAGAAATTTATTGTAATTTGAATAGTACATAAAAGTAGAAAGCAAACACAATCTTCTAAATTATCTCTAGTTTTCTCTATTTACTTAACAGTGAATGAATATGATTGCAGTATAATGATGATTATATGGCAGCAAAGAAAAGTATTGTCATGTTCTCATTTTTTACTTGGTTTGATACCTTGTTTGTCCTTATCTTTCCACTTCACATGATCTCTACGAATCGAATTTCTACCTTTTCCACTAGAAAGAAAGTTTTTTGTTTATATTCTCTATGTAAATTATGTCGTTGACTTTTCTGTGATTTTTACTCTTTACTTGTCATTTGTTCCTTTTGTGAACATCGTATTTTTTTCAAAGCAAGTTGACTGACATGTACCTAAATAATATGGTTTTGGTTTTTCTTTTAGTCTTTTGTAATTTTTGTCATAGTCTGTGTCTTCCTTTGAAATTTATAGTTCATAAAAAGGTGTGTAGTGGGTTGGTTATGTATTTATGTATGTATTTTCGTTTCCCGTCAAAAACAACCTTTTCCAATTTCCAAATAAATTTTAAGAAATAAACCAGACAAACTTTTTCAGTAAACAAAAATGAGAGAGAAGCCTAGCAGAACAATAAGAATTTTCCTCTTTTTTGGCCAAATTCTTATTTTAAACAAATATTGAACATTGTTGTTGTGTTTTGAAAAAAGAAGATTATTATGTATTCAACATATCGATTTTGGTCCATTTATATTCTATTTTTTCAACCTGTTATGTGTCTTTTTCTTTTTCTACTGGATCCGCATCCCAGATCACATAATCGGTATAGGTATCAATTTTCTTGAAAGCCAGTCTTATAAATCGGTGAAAGTTCCTTTGAAAGCTTGTCAACTCCTTTCCCACATATTTCCCATTAGGAGAATCCTCATCCTTGCATAGTTCTAATACAAAAGAACTAGCCTTTTGTGGTATTCCACAGAGATTCAACAACTCTTCAATGTCAGCAACAACATCTTTTGAAGATTTAGTGGGAGTAGTTTTATTTGTTGAACTATTATTATCCTTAACGTTGTTTACATTTGCATTACCTCTGACTTTTTGTTTACTTGGCTGTTTCTGGTTAATCCTTTGAAAATCTGTTACAATCACCAGCGCAGGCCTAACCGTCCTTAAAACCTTTTGTAAAAGAGGATAGCTAAGATTTCTGGTTACATTAAACAATGCAACGGTTTGCAGATTTTGGAAAATATTTTCAAAATTGTCAACCACATTCTTTCCAACGTATTGGTCTAGCGACAGATTTTTAACTTGAGGTGCTCCTAATACCCCGGAAGTAAAGCTTAAATCCAAATTGGTAACTGACAAGGTCTCCAGTGAAGGAGACAGGTCGCTAACATTCAAAAATATTTCATACCCAGGCCAGTCGCAATGGAACCTTTGGAAAATGTGTAATTCTTTCAAACTTTTGAGAGTACCTGTCAACTCTGCCAGTTCTGCTGTTGATCCTGGAACGGCGTTGTTTAAAAATAGGTATTTCAGAGTGGATGCATGCTCCTTCATTTTGTTGATCGCTGGTGGGCCTACATGACACCAACTTAAGGATAAAGTTGTCAGATTGAATGCTTTCTTGGAATCATAATTCTTGAACATGTCTTGGCACTCATGTGTATTTATATTAATTTCTCCGGAATCTGGTTCAATATCTAAAATCTTAGTACCTTCCACAGTAATTTGTACTGTGACATTAAGATTAAGAAGATCCCTATTCAAGTTCCAAGTTTCATTGGGACTCTTATCGAAAAAGAGAGTTTGCTTCAACGTTATTTGCTGCTTGTATTGATCCGTCCTTCCATTCCGATACTGATGATAGATAAACTTTTTTAAGGAGGGAAGATAAACTCTAGAGAAATTCCCATTTACCCAAACATTCTCAATTACAAGAGATTCCAGGCTTGTCCAGTTAGCAAGAGATTGGGACAAAGCTGGAGCGTCAATGACCAGATTACGAATTCTCAGAGATTTTGCTGATGCTTCTTTCACGGAAGAATCAAATCCTTCAAAAGCATACAATCCATTTTCACATCCTTCTGCCACCACAACTCCTGGTTTTGGTTGCTTTATCACAGTCCAGCCTTGTATCTCCTCGTCTTGATCGTCAAAACTTGCTGAGCTATCTAGAGCTGGGTCGTCTTCTCCAAGAAGAGAATTCCCTGGGGCAAGCTGAAGCATACCTCTACTCAACGTGGAATTTGATGACGGTGGTGTCGCCTTCATCTCTGAATTTACGGTTACTATTCCCAAAAGTCATTCAAAACAAAATTAGATTATACATTCTCTTTTTCTGCTTATCATAATAATAAATCAAAGAGACTATTCATTAATCTATTTTACCTAATAACACACCAATTCCAGCGAACACAAGTAAAAACACCGCTGGTGGTATCAAGTATTTCCATCTCAGCCTAGAGAAAGTAAAGTGTATTCACTATCATTATGCATGTTATTGTTCAATTTATTGTTATTTATACTAATTGATTATGTGACAAATAATTGATTTTGTGTTAATCATTGATGACAGAGATATTTAAAACATGTGTGAAGCCAAAACTGCACTTTTACTTCTATCTACTAACGAAGCCATCCAAGTTTGTTTGATTTTATTGTAGAACTTCAAAGAGAAAACAAATGCAGAGTAAACTCACCTATGCAAAAATAAGGACAATCTTCCATCCAGCGTGGAATGATCATGGAACAATGTCGCTTCATCCTCCATGATTTATTTTCAAGTGCGTTAACCTTGAATCACAGACGTAGACACAGACACGTGTCAAACAATGGGATATGCACAAATTACTGTCAACTGTTTTACAAAAGGGAACCTTGATCTACCCACGCTTCATATGTACAATCTGTTTTTTAGGATTTCTAATAGATTTCCGAAAGAAAGAAATGGAATACTATGATGACTAGAGTTATCTAAAAACAATTTGAAGATAACTGACAGCTCTCAATCTCAATAAATGAAATTTTGTTCTTTGAAAAGATAAGTGAGAATCGATCCAGATGATATTTTTCTCAAGAGAAAATCTCACTTTACTCCACGTGTGCAAGCCTATGTGAATATTGTGCATATAATGTATCCAGTGTTTATTTAGCGTGTAATAATAAGGCGATCCCCTCCAGCTTCGTACCTGAACGAGCGTTAGAAAAAAGTTGCTCTTTGCCCTTTCTCTTCATACACGCAAGTAGTACACACTGTACACACTGTACACAGTACACAATCATTTGTGTTACGGAATTTCGGCGAGAGATAGTTATCCATACAAACTTCGATAAATTGTTGCATTCAGTAATTTCTTAAGCATTGATACATTCATTGTGGCCAGATAGTTTGTATTCATGTTACATGCAAGTTTTTCAAGGAGGATACTGAATTCCACACGCATTAGCTATTAGAAAGCATTCTTCTCCGTTAATATTATCATTGCCAGTACTTTTTCCACGTTTTTTCCTCTAAAGACCGAGTCGCCAACATTATAATTATATCTTCACTCATTGTTGCATTACATGTATACGAACAGCATAAAAACCTTGACTGCGCGAGAATGGACAAGCTATTTCATAAAATAAGGATGATGGCAAGAAAAGAATAATATCCAAACATGCTCGTCTTTCTTGCTTCTCACAAATATTGCAGCCTTCAGCTAGCTCAGGTATTATTATCATGTCGTCGCGAAGATGATCAGGAGGTGGAGGTACGCAACAAGAAGAAGAAAAAACACAAAAATGAAAACTGTTATGCGGTACGCATTATTCCAGTGGCTCTTTTCATCCAGTTTTTTTGAATAAAAAGGTAAAGAATATTCTGTGCGTGTTGACTTTCATATTACTCGCATTTAAAATCAGCCTTTTTCAGCGTGACTATTATATACCCATGTCTATCTGCAATTTAAGGGAAGGGAACCATGCAATTTTATATTGTACCAAGTTATGCAAGTAATGTATAAAGCAAGGTAATAAAATGAAAAATTGTTTCTAATTTTTATTTCTTTTCGTGTAAATTTCTTTGATAACGAAATCCAATAAAAAAACAACTGTGGAGAAGATGCTTGTACAAAATGACCACTCTTCTGTCATATTATTTTGAAGGTTCCCAAGAGAAGAAAAAAATATACATGAATTTCAACTATATGGACATAGGTATATTATACTTATAATTCACGTCAGTTTTTTATTCAGATTTATATGATAAGCTAACGCTGGACTCTGTACAGGACGTAGACGTAACAGGTAGTATTTATTTTTCGTGTTTTTTTAAATCAAACCTAAAAAACATGATAAAAAGAAGGCTATCAAGTTACCGCGTTGGAGGTAGAAGAATAGTATATAGCTACCTATCAACTTGCATGGATTCTTCAGACGATTGAATCAACCCTTATAATTATAACAACACGTAACAATTATGGTTGTCGCTACCTTTTTCTATAAAAATTATAGGAGCGGAGCATACCTGTTCTAAATAGCGAGGGTTATATTTAACCTGCAAAAGTCTCGTCGTTTTTACCTCATCTCATTCCACATGCAAGAGTTGCTCTGCAATAAGGAATATTTTTGTAAATTAGTTATTCCAAATTGATTAAAACGGAAAAACTAGTCAAATAAACTTTATAGAGAAACTCGAGCCATTTTTGATTATAGTACCTATCAAAGTATTTGTGTGTATATTGTCATTGTGTTGAATTTGGGGATGACGCAAGCTTTTCCAGTTCTATTCATTTTTTACAATATGTACATGTTCGTAATAAATGTGGCATGGATGATTGTGAAAAATGTTTTGTTTGCTTAAAAACTTTCCATAATTACTTTTGGCAACAAACTTTACTTTAAATTGGTGTTATTTATGAGGTTTCACCATTCCATATATCTATCTGGTAATCATGTAATCTGAAACCAATTCTTTCAGTTGGGTGGCTCGTTGAAATAATCATACTACTTGGTTTGTACATACGTAACTAAAACTAGAGAATTTTTCTACGATTATGAAAAAATAGATCATGTTGAAATGAGATGTCAAGTAGAGGAAAAACCACAAAAAAATCCTTACGATAAATCATGACAGTGGGAATAATGTGAAATTCAAGTCGTTTGTATTGTACTATTTGCAAAGAGGTGTATCAAATGACAATCATGGTTTCTTTCAACTTATTCAAGAATTCTTATTCGGTCGAAAACCAAAAATGATGATTATGATGTTGGTGTTAAAGGACAATATGTGGCATCGTCTTGTTAGGTTTTCAGATGAATAAATCTTAATTGACAGCCACACACATATTCACACATGATTGAAGTACACGGTCAATTTTAATCATGTCATCAACTTTTCAAGTAGTCTTATCTTGATTTCGGATTCGAATTCACAGGAAAACGGTTAGCATCACTCAGCCAAGTCGTGGTCTTTTTTCTTCAGTCAGTCAACTCGTGATCTTTTTACCTTGTACACAGTAGAGACAGGACGGGACACAGGGACAGGACGCATGACAATGACAAACAATGAATAGGCTGCAGTGGTTGCACGTAGTCAGTAGGCACAAAGAGCTTATTATCTAAAAGAGTGCATTTTTACTGGCTTGATTTTTTAAGAAAAAAACAAACATGTCTTTTACATTTTATGAAAGTTATATAAGATTATGTAAGTTAAGTGAAATTTTTTACAAACTGGATTTTTATTTACTGAAAAAATATTTATCGTGACAGGGTACCATAATATTTACTACATTGCATTGTTGTTTGTTCATGTTCCTTGTAGAAGATTATGTTTGTAGATTGCAACAACATGGATTATTCAGTAGCTCAATATTTCAAGCAAAACGATAACAAGCAAAATTGCAAGAAGAATTCTCGAAATGCCCCTACGTATTACAAAAATGCCACACAGGTGTGGGTACAAGGAATTAATTTATGTGGAAAAAAATTGTGTACATATTTACTATCAAATTTTATGACCTTTTTTACAATTTCTGTAGAATTTTTCATAAATCTTGACTTTCGATCAACCTCTCATCACATTTTTGTAAATAGTCCGTCATAAACCCAGCATGAGAAATATATTCCATTGTTTGCCCAGCCAATAATGTCTTAGTATAGCTCGTTATCTTCATTATTATAATGTTTTGTCGGCACACTGCACTAATAGGAGTGCGATAAATGGGCGAGATAATAAAATAAAAACCCTACATTTCGGTACCAACCTGCTGCGAAGCGGTTTTTTTGTGTAACAAACTGGTTTTGACTGTTTTATGTACTTACTTATTTATGTGAATGATCAAACTCTTAAAAGCTGTAGCATGTTGTATTTGGTTTTTACTACCAAGCTTTTAAAGTTAATTAAATCTTGAATTCTAATTTATCGATTGTATAAACTGTGTAAACCTACCTGAAGTTGAAATACGGTTGGTTAAGATATGTATGTTGGGAAAAGTACCCTTTATGATGAAATCGTGCAAAAGCTATTTTACGAAATGAGCTCTAAAATAAGAATGATTTAATTTTCTAAAAAATCCCTTAAGGTTCAGCACAATTATGAAAATGAATTTTACATCGAATTACCAATCAAAAGTTTATGCTGACGTAAACTGAAAAGTTTGTTTTATGTTGATGTAACTGAAATTTCTCATTGTTATTTTATTAGTACGTTTTGACGGTTCTTAGTATTTGGGAGTTTCTACCAAAACTCAATATGTATTCAGCAGGAATAGGAAATGCTTTTTTGGAATTTTATTGTACGCACAAGTTTTCTCTTCTTTTTTTCAATTCTGACAGTAGCCTCCAGCTATTTGCTTCCCTTTCACATGTGTACATACATATGCACCTGCAACGAATCAAAATAGAAATACTTTTAGTTTCAAGGACGTTTACGGTTACATTGAGTATTCTCTTCACTTTATTTCGTGCTTTTATAAAGAACCACAAGAATAGCAAACACGATGCCCATGGGATACCTTTTTATAACTTAGATTTTTAGGCCATGGATATATGTACATACTTACAAAGAATGTATCCAAAATCTTTGAATCTAAAAATACATCAGTGAGCTACTTCGTTTTAGTTTCATTTATCGTTTTTTAGAAACGTCAACATTAATATATAATAGATTTTTCGAAATGCTGTCTACTTTCCGAAAAAATATTCCCGCTGTTCGGAAGGTAGGTGTATTACACTTAACACGTGTATAATCTTTTTTTACCGTTGGAGTTGTAACAAGGGACAAAGCGTAATAACAAGTGTCACTAAAGTCTAGACTAGAAAACCAAAAGCCTACACGCGCTCACAATTACGCATAACCAAAATATTTCCTGAATTTATGAACCAATGAATAATATACAACATATCTTACAGATTGTGGATTTTTTCTGACATGCTTGCCAACAAGGAGTTCCTGTTCACTCTAATCCAATTGTTTACCTAGAAAGTTTCCTATTACAAAACGCATACGCTTCATTTTCCGATATAATTCATGCAAACACGTCTGTATTAAACGGAAATCTTTTGTCATACTACTATAAAAATATACTGTGATAAAGTGATAATAGCATCTCTCTGCGAAAAGTTTGGTGCAAGACATAGAAGGGACCTGAAATACAATACGTATCTAAAATAAAATAATAAAAATAGTAAAAGGAAAAACCAATCATGCATCTTATTTTTCGCGTGTTATTTCAAAAGTCAAAACTGAAGCCTTACATTTTCATCAATATAACAAGCAGTAGAGAAGACAAGTGGAAAGATTATTATATCGTAAAAAGTCTTACATTGACATCGATTTTGATGGCTTCTTAGCTAATCGGCTTGTGACAGTTCTAAGATTTTTCACGAAGCAGTTGTTATGCATGCAAAAAATCATGATTGTATTTTATATCATTCCAGTAAAGCTCGTCACGTCACGATATCAGTCTCAAGAACATAGTATAAAAGACAGTAAACTGCTGTCGGATAGACTAGACTGTCAAAGGAAACTCATAAATATTTCATCATAAAAATATGAAAGTATGACATCATTAAAAACAGTGCACTGATGGTTAAATCTTTAGTCTATAGTTCATCCTACCTTTCTTCGGGTACTTTTCTTTTTGTAATTGTAAGATATTCATAAATGATACAGGTGTGAAGTGTCAACAACTTTTTCTATTCTGGCTCCGGCTATTTTTTACCTGTCGTATTATGAAATTCGTCGTTGATGCAATAAATTTTAATGCTGCATGCTGATAGGTTAAACATTTTTTTGCAACGAATAAATCACAAAGGACAAAGGTATCTTCTCATTAAATTTTAGTAATGCTTTTTCCTATTTTTGGCTGAACAAAACCGGCTCCAACAGGAGAAAAAAATAGTAAGAATTTTAAAAGCCAGCGTGACTAAATTTATACTTTCAAAAAATGCATTGCATAACAAAAGCATGGCTGTTATAAAACGAAAAATCTTGTTAAAAAACTTCACAAGTGGTACTAAAAATTTATGTGATTTGATATCAGAATAATATTTAATGCATTTGATCATACCAGGTAATTTAGGATATTGCATTGCATGCAAGCAACGTGCCAGATATTTTTTTAGCTTTACACGTGTGCACAAAAAAAACATAAAAACACATTGTATAAATTCAAAACAATTTATATAACTATGCTGGAAAGGAACCAGTTTGTTGAGTGCGTATATATGAGTTAAGAGCGTTAAGTTTTTTTCTGAATGATTTCTAATGTGGGCATTGGGCATCTTTGAAAAGCTTTTCTGTTTTGAAATGGCATACGATATGTAACTCATGATTGTTAGACGGCTTCTCGTCCTTCTAATGCAAAGCAATAAGCAATGAACCTTCTTCTACCTTGGTATTATATAAACAAAGCTGAAAAAATCCATGTAAGCAGGTATTCTGTATTATTCTCAAACTGGATAAAAGGGGTATTTTTATGGCATCCAGTTTGGGATTGCTATTCTCTGCATGCGTAATTCTTTAGCAACAGATATGAACGCAGGTAAAAAAGACATGCAAACTTTGCTTAATGATATAAGCCCGTCAGCCCGAACCCTCTTCGTCATTCCAGTTTTTATACGATTGTACATGCATTGTTAGTATGCACTGAAGAATTGAATTGCGTCTACTACTTCTGGAACATTGACCATACCTTTTTCAGATATACAAGACAATCATTTTTTGGTCACATGCACGTGTATAACATAACTAGTGAATGTATACAAGTCATAACATTGTTACATTATTTTGCAGTACCTAATATCAAAATCGGAGGAATATATTTTTCATCAAGATGTAACACTGATTATACCTACGCATCTTATATCATGTGCTTTTGGTCACACGTCTACTATACCACCACCGCAATCCTTGTTTCATTTAACCAAACCAAACACAGTGCATTATATTCTGTTAAATCTAATTTGCTCACAAGCAAAAGTTTTAATTAAGACGACACGTTAAACTAAATAAAATTCGCCGGGCTGAATACAATGTGTGTTTGCAATTTCTTATACAATGTTCACTTGAATAGAACGATCTATCAGTTTAAATGAACCAATTAGTGTGAAAAAGTGCACGATGTGCTACCACCATTGTTTATAACGTTTGTGCAGTGCTTATAACGTTATAACTGTCTGTTGTGTGAATGGTTAACCACGTCAAATAGTTTTGGGGTGACAATCTAAGAAATAATAGTCATGACTGTAGACACGGACAGTGGGGATTTTGGGAGTGGGGATGAGGAAAATACTCCTCTCTTATTTCCTTCCCTCCGACCCCAACTCAATTACAAAGACATTCAAGGTCTTCATTACGGCACTGCAGACGCCGAAATACATTATTCTTACATCAAATCCGATAAGAATACCTACCGCTCCACTTTTAAAGATATTATATTTAAGCCGATCGCGGCCCTTCGAATATCTTCACGAAAATATGTGGGCATTTTGCTAGCAATCTTTGCAAGTTTTTTACTAAGTCTCACTACGCTTATTGCTCGTGTTCTGATTGAGTACCATCCATTTAACGAGGCTATGTGGAGATTTTTGGGGATATTGCTTCCAAGTATTCCAATTCTTTTTTGGAATAACATTTCCAAAAAGGAGGAGGTACTCGGGAGTGTTTATCCGTGCTGCGATGCTGACAAATTGAAAACATTTCTCGTCATTTTTGTGAGTTTACTTGTCATTCATAATACATACTTACATAATAATATATGTAGCTTTGGTACACCATAAGTCTCACATAAGTAGATTATTTTTCCTTTGAGAGACGTTTTTGTGGCTAAACCTTTTTTAATCCTAAAAACGATTTACTAATGTTACCGTTTAATTGTGTTAAATAGGTTCGGGCATTTTGTGGCTGTACCGCTGTAATATTCCAGTTTTATGCTTTGAACTACATAGAAATCGGTGATGTTACAGTGATATCCTTCACAACTCCCGTTTTTGTCACAATTCTAGCCTACTTCTTTCTCGGAGAGAAGTTGGGCTTTGTACCAGTTCTTAATGCACTTGTCACCCTGCTAGGAATCGGAATTATTGCAAGGCCACCGATCATTTCAGGATCAGCGGACTTTGACTCAGTTAATTTGGTTAGTAATTTCCAATTTCATGCAAAAACTTGTTTATTCTTTCATGTCACGAAATTTTATTATCGGCTAAAAATACAATTCTCATAAAACAGTTACAAAATGCAGTCATAATCAAATCATTAGAAATTCATTGTAATAGAAGTTCATGGCATCAATTTACTTCGTTGCTTCCATCAGTTTCACGTAATCTAAAACACCCTCTAGAGAGTGCATTCACATCCACATGTATTGAATTACCACTATACTTTGTTAATTAATTTA
This sequence comes from Entomobrya multifasciata, assembly GCA_034693345.1. Classification (NCBI taxonomy): domain Eukaryota; kingdom Metazoa; phylum Arthropoda; class Collembola; order Entomobryomorpha; family Entomobryidae; genus Entomobrya; species Entomobrya multifasciata. Next base: position 12,272 of record JAQFXM010002364.1, read on the forward strand.
ATTAATTACACACGTGCATATTTGATGTTCTTATCCCATTTAGATTGGAGTGGCACTCGCTTTGGGATGCATGAGTTTTGCTACATTTACATACGTTGCCCTTCGTTGGCTAAAGTCAGTGCACTACTCTCTGGTCACTTTTTTCTATGGACTGATTAGCGTCATTGAGTGTGGAGTATGTGCTATTACTATTGGAGTATTCCAATTCCCCCTCACCTTGGAACATTGGCTTCTAGCGATTGCTTTAGGTGGATTAGCTTTCGCTGGGCAAAGTTTATTTACACTTGCCTTAAAATTTGAGGATGCAGGACCTGTCGCGTTGATTAGGTGAGTAGGTGTTTCAGTACACCGATATTCAGTACATTTATTTTTCTTGTCATGTTGTTCATTTAATTTCATTTGCATTTCATTTGAATAACTCACCCCATTCATTTTTATCAATCTCACCTGCTCAACTTTTTATTGCACTTTTGCGAATAGAACTTGCGAAGTTATATTTACCTTCTGCTGGCAAGTAATGTTCCTTGGACAAATCCCCGATGCATTTAGGTGAGTAAACTTTCTTTTTATTTATTCTTCACCTTTTGTACTAGCTGACAATGGAGTTCACTTAATTGAATTTACTTCCAAGTTAATGTAATTGTTTTGTTCATTTCCTTGTAACTTGTGGAAAATTTTAGCTCAAATTAATTTTCGCCTTTTCTATTTTCTCATCCAATTTTGCTCTTCTTGTCTTGCCGTTACAGTGTAATCGGGGCTGGCCTCATTCTTCTTAGTGTTCTTGTGACAACTCTCCGGAAATTGGTTATGGAACTGCCTGACGAAAGTCCAGCCAAAACTAGATTTCGATTTCTTCTCAAGTAAAGCAAACAGGTTGACCATTGTAAGTACATGTCATGTAATACTTGTCAGAGTGCTTAAGAAACATGCGTCACTGCCAAAAAAAGAAGGAAAGTGGCTTTCTTTAAAAATAGTTATAACATACCAGTTGTACATATGTACACCCAATTTTAAAATTAGCTTTATTACAAATGTTCAGTTCATAATCAATTGTCAATACAGGGTAAAACTGCCATACACTTAGGATAAAAAATAAAACAGGGTAATAGTAATTATTGATAAAATCTAATTGATCAACTTTTATACAGGGTAATTAATTTGATAAAATCAAACTGATCCACGTTTAAACAGGGTACTTTGTCAAGCGTGTAGTTATGTAAGTAACTCAAAGTAGCATAACATAACGTATGACATTTGTAAATAAAACTTCGTAAATTACAAATTAAATTGAATAGCATGTACCAGTTAGTAAAAGAATTTATGTTTAGTCACACTGATTGATGGTAACTATCTTTTATAAATAAACTTGCTTCATTTCACGTTTATTTGATTTCACCAATATCACGATCAGCATTATAAAAAATAAACGAAACATTATGTTCATAGCCAGATGGTTGGATAAAATTAGTATGCAGATGGTTAATGTGTTTTTTAAATTGTTTTATTTGTGTTCTTATTTTTTGTACAATAGGTCTAATTTATCTCAAGTTTGACGTATTGTTTAGTTAAGGCTTCACAAATAAACTGCTTTCTTTTCAAATGAAATGAGTGTGCTTAGTAATTTATTGGTCATATAGGTCAACTGGGAACAGGGACGTGATGGAAGAAAACGATTGAGCAAATAAATATTCTATATTACATTGAACTGGTTAAATCAATTACGTGCAAATTTCATCACTTCCTTATAGTAATTACATATGGCATATTATGATGTATCAACTCGCCCCATATTACCCTGAAGCTGTGAAATACGCAGTTCGTTGGTAGTAGCATCGTAACCTGCTGGTATTATAATTGGATGAACGGATCATTGCTATGGGTAAGGCTCTTTCGTGCACAGGTGTCAGGTACCTACATAGGCGAAACAAATGATGATGAGCTGCTGCTGCTGCGGAGCTGTGGAAAATAATGATGTGTTCTGTGGAAAGCTGGGGAAAAAACAAGTTTTTTTTTCAGGTTCGACATCTTTGTCTTATAAAAGTGTCAATAAGTATTCAAAAATACATAAATTATATTTTATAAATGCATGAGTTAATGAATTTTCTTCTTTACGATGAATTTTTTTTACGTGTTTTTAATCCGGGTATTGATATAGCATTGGGTTCCCTGTCCATAAATAGAAATTTATAGCACTATCATGATCACTTATCTTCAAAACCAGTAGCTGGTTATTTATCAAGTTCATCTGGCAAATAAAATTTTAATTTTTCAAAATAAAATATGTGTGATAAAAGCATGATATTTTATGCTAATAAGCTCATAATTTTTTATATTGTTTCTTTTTATTGTTTTCAATAAAACATCGCTAATCAAATACTAAAAAGGAGGATCGGATTACATCAACTTACAATATCTTAAATTTACTTAACACAAAATACCCTGTTTCAAATGACAAAAAATTTACTTAACACAAAATACCCTGTCTCAAATGACAAAAAACGATGTTGACTGAATGTAGTGCTGACAAGAATGATTTGTATAAATTATCAAAAGAAAAAGTGGACTTGTTCTGTGATTTTGTACACAGGCACAAGCACACCTGTCCTCTAATATTTTTTCTATCTATTCTTGTCACCATGATCTGAAGGCGAGAAGCACCCAAGTTTATCTAACATCATTGTGGACTGGTTTGATAATTGCCAACAAATTAAGCCGTTTTACATGATTCACTCTACTCTTCAAAGAAAATCCCATTTCAGGTAATCCTCCCAAGAGTCAAGCTTATTGAAACCCAAGCCATTGTAACGAATTTGATGACGCTCATCCACGGTAAGTTCCCTGGCAGTGTACTCAGTTCCGTTAACATTCAACTGAAGAATGAAACATGACAGTGGAGCCTTTTTAATACCAGCGTGATCCAAAATGCCTTCAACGTTGAGCAAGTCCTCTTGGTCCTCAACGGCTGTAGAATAGTTCCTATGAAGGTTAACCACAGCGATTTCCTTGACTTTCATTCTAATTGCGGTGTTGATAGCATTATACCCCGCTGCTGGGGTAGGATCTGACATGTTGACTACATTTAATCTATTTAAATTCGGGAAAAAGAGGGAGAAACCTTGGGAAACTGTGGTCTTTGTGGTGTAGTCCCCCACAGTCAGTGTTCCCATTGAAGTTAATGCTCCACCGGTTGGGAGAAAACTTGTGTCTACATTATTAATACCGATTGTTTTAATTGTCTGTGGTAAGTCGTTCAGATTAAGGAAGAGCTCGTATCCAGGCCAGTCACAGTGGAAAGTCAACCACACGTACAGTTCCTCCAGTTGGGTAAGCCTTTGAAGTAATTGGGCAAGATGTGGTGTTCTCTGAACGGAATTTCGAACGTTTAGATATTTTAATGATGCCGGTATAACAGGAATAGTGGCTTCAGTGACATTGCAATTGATTACAGTCAAACTTTGGTAGGAACCTTTCACGCTGAGAAGTATGGGCTCGCAGTAGTTAATATTCAAATAGATTTCCCCGTCTCCTCGTCGAATGTCAATCAATCGTGTACCTCCTTTCAATATACTTACATCCACACCAAGATTTGCAAGGTCTGTTTCCACATTCCAGGATGGAGATGATGGGGAAACTTGTTTGTCAAAAAACATGGTTTGCTGTAGAGTCTCCGGAGATTTGTAGGAGTCTCTCTTGTCATCTGCATTTTGCACGTAGATGAATTTCGTCAATTTTGGAAGATACACACGAGTGAAATTTCCAAGTAATGAGATATTTTCCAGGGTGAGTGATTGTAGCTCCGGACATCCTTCTAGTGTACTAGAAAATTGTTCCGCATCCAAAATAACATTTGATAGAGAAACAGAAGTTGTGCCTGTGGAACATGAAGCTGTTATGCCTTGAAAGTCATCAAAGTTGGTGAGCACGCGTGTCGAAGTTCCCCCAACAAGTTTGTATTCTGTTGATTGCACAGACCATGCGGTATTTCCATCAAGGTTACCCGTTCCACCGTTGTTCTTTGATGATTGTTCTCCTGCGCTTTTACTTCCATTTTTGCGAGATTTCGCCAATAATTGCGATGGTGGGGATGCTTTAAGAAGAGCCTGCCGTTGTTGTTCTGGCATTAAAAGAAAGTCAGGACTATTTGGTGAAAGTGCGTCATCTTCAGGACCACCAACAATGTGAGCTGCATGGAAAACATGTATTCATTAAAAGGTATAACAAAAAAGTCCATCATCATCTCATCTCTGTCAGTCATCATGAAGTTTTTATGCTCTTCCAATTATTCATAATTGCCAAAATTCTCTACTCATTATAATCGTTATTATGCAGCATTCAATGCTTTTAATGGAGAAAAGGTTTATTTTCAGCTATCTATGGCTTACATTCATTCATTTATACTACATTTCAAGTATGCTACTATTTCATATGTATTTATTTTGAGTGCTTACCTATAACAAATGGAATAGTGAATGCCAGTGCCATAATTCCAACCACAATCCATCTCCACCGAGTTCTAAAGAAAGAAAAAAAACGTCAGAGCTTGAGCTTATATAGCAATCGATCCGTTATCATTATCATACTAACATGTAATGTCAACTCATGATCTTCCCATTTTTCCCATAGATGAATCAATTATTTCGAATAAATGCTTGAAAAGCGTAATGTCAAATTTAAAAGAATATGTTCTGTCTACCTGTGTAATAAAATTTGCAATCTGCCACGGGTCTCGCCGTGATCGAACAAATCCTCCGATACGTTATCGTTCATCATTTTTTTCCAGGAATTTTGTCGCACAAAAACTGAAATTTTACCGATGAACTCACTATCCCCCAAATTCCTACAAACTAAAAATTCCTTCCGTCCAAAAAAATAAAAAATAATTCTTTCACATGGCACATGTACAAACACGCAGCACAATCCTAAACACAGTATCCGTCACGCTACGTGAAGTTTACCTACTTAAGAAACTTATATTGGATCAAAAGAAAAAGCATACCTACAACATAAAATATTACAGCAGAACAAAAATCAGTTGTACTCTTGGGTCGGTCTGGGTCTGTGCTGTAAAAATTTACAAAAAATGTATAATTTTCTGTTACATAACTTGCAATATCTTGAAGATGGAAGATCTTGTATGTCTGCGTAATTTAATTGGTATTATGGGGGAATGTTTATATAAACCATGTAAAAGCACATGCAGTTGGTTTGGTATATTATATTCACCTTGATAAGAAAATGCAAGGCTGAGCTAAAAGAATGAATATAGATAGCTGAGCAAAAAACCTGGTTATTGCATATTGTTGCGAGCGAGCTGTGGTTTGAGCTTGTGAGAGAATAAAATTACACTAGCAGTCCAGTAATTTGAGAAGAGTTGAGGACAAAAAAGTGATTTGCTCCAAGCATACATGAAAAGTCGTATGTTTAGCTGTTTTGGTTATACAATGTTCTCAGCCCTTAGCAGAATATTTTTTATGGTCTGCAGCTTGAAGCGTTCACTTTTACTGTAAATCAAGTCAGGGATGTATGTTTGTCCAACATGGATGGAGTTTTTTTTATTCAACATGATTTTATATGATAACCCTTCCTCAATGTATACATGATAACTTGATTATGATTCTTAAATTTTCAAACTTTCTTTGCAAACTGCGTCAATAAAATCGCTGTTTTATATGAAACAGTCACATACTTTTTATTTTCCACTTATGGGATGTAATGCTCATCTGAGGTTAACTTGAATGCCTGCTGAAACCTTATAAAGTTTGATTTGTACTGAAATGTTACACAAAACATGGTTGATGGCTTCATGTTTGTGTGGCATGGCATATATCTGTGATATATAATTTTGTTCTTGTGAAATTTTGGAACAATTTTTCATTTCATTCCATCGTTTTACTCACTACAAATTAATTGCTGATTGCTACACATTGTGATGATAGATAAAAGGTGAAAATGAAAATTAAATTAAATTTATGTTTAAAAAATATTGCAGCATCTCTATTACAAAGAAAGCTAAATAACAAATGTACATGCTATAGTTTAAAAAATAGGTACTCAGATATATAAATATTGATGAATGGAGAAAGTGAAATAGAGTTTTGTGTTAAAAAGGTACTTCAGGTAACAATCAGCAAGTCTTCATTAACTCATCAACATAAAGCAATAAAGTACAAAAGTTTAAAAGTTATTGACTTTATTAAACAAAAGAAGCCTTTATGTTGATACCAGGAAGACATGATTAAACAAGCACCTGGTGTCTTAATAACTATTAGATGTTGTACACACAATTTTGCTGATTATAAGATCATGCATATTACGATACAATATATTATGTTTATTTCACACGTTATTTACTGATATTACTTGAATGAAAACTTTCCTTTTCACTAAAGATGGTCTTATTGTACGTTGTTTCACTTTCAGTAAGGTATGTATGTGCTAAAGAATTGATAGAATAATGATCATGATACATTTTTCCCAGAAAAGAAATTCATATCAGTTTATGAAAGAAGATGAACGCAAAGAAGGAATTAGAGTTTTATCAAAGAAAATTTTCCGTAGAGAAGTGTTTTTCTCTGTCTCTAAAATACATAACATCGGTGAGCTGAATACGCGGTACAACAACTACTCATACCATTAGATAATTATGAAGAAATTCAAATCAGTACATATATGAAAGATATCAAAGAACAAGAAAATACAGTTATTTTATAGAATTTCTAAATGGATGAAATGAATGTATAGGAATTATTTTTCACTTTCTCCTCCTCTACAGGGAAAATTAACCGCATTAATTTTTATTCGGCTACTAATAATTTGCAAAGTATTAAGCTATAAGTACTACATTCATATATGCAAGCAATGTAGACCATATATTGTTTTCAAAATGGAAATTTATTTATAGTACAGTATTGATTGGTGATTGTGATGATGCTGCGTAGGAAGTTCGTAAGCAATAAACACGAGAAAATGGACAATGACATGAAAAAGTTTGAAAAACGTTCCACAAAACATAATTCATCCAACTGGCAAGGTCGACGTTCGGTTTTATCTCGCTTCACTGCCTCCTATTCTTCAACTTTATTGCGCAGTGACAGTGTCAACAACTATTATAGTTAAGAACAACTGTTTCAATAATTCAGAACGTAGATTAACAATGAACTTACTCCACGTCCACACACTGACACACTACACCGCACCGCAGAAAATGTATATTACAGTTATGTTATTGTATTGTATCGTCATAAATTCTTTATAGGTTTTCTGAGTTGGTATACTTTCTCAACTTATAGTTCTTTGTCTAAAAACAAACATATTCATCATTATCATCATAATTCTATTTCTGCACATTTATAGAGTAAGGTCATTGTCATTATCATCTTCTTAACTATTATCATAATCACTTTATCGTATGAAGGAAAAATACAAAAATAGTAAAACGCACTAAAATAATACTTTCAAATTGAGTTTCTGACTTTAATGAAATTGTTTACTCGTGCCGTGGCTAGCCGATTTTTTAGTTTCTATCACCCACAAGCAAAAACATATTGTCTTATAATAAGACTCTTATTTAGTTTCACATACAGATAAACTAAAGCAAGATAAATTCTGTGAAATTCTGAAACTAGATCGATATGCAACATGAAAATCTTGTTTTAGCGATTTTGTGATAAGCATACATTTGATTTTTTATTTGAATCAAAATTAAAGAAATATGCCTAACTAAAATAACATGGCCTGTACATTAGCATTGTATTTTAAAAAGTTGTAATTTTTTTATCTTACATTAGCTAAGTTCTTATTTCCATTTCCCGACAATGCGTTCAACATAATTATATTATCTATTGTAACCTGGATTGCCAATGATAACAATTCGTCAATGATTTCAGTAAGTCGACCATTCAATCGACTGACATGCGGCTTCTTTTATGTAACTTTCAATTAGGGTATAAGATAACAATTGAAGAAAACTTACACTGCAAACCCGTTGTACTTTTAATTATATTACTTCCTTCCTGAAAGTAGATTTACACATGCATAATGCATATGAATAGAATGAACAAATATACAATGTGTTATGCTTACGATTAGTAGATCTTGTCTACACTTTCACTTAATTGTCAGTTGAATGCAATTTCATTTTGAAGCCTTTTCATGGTGTTTCTGGGGATTTAGAACGGGAATGCGTGGGTTTACGCGTGTGAACCCACACAAACTCTTTTCCATGGCCCTAGTATGGAGATATTCAAAATTCAATACATGAAACAACGAAAAAGGATTTATAAGAACTGTTCCAAACAAACTTAATTTGACATATTGACAAGATGATCGATCCGTCTTTTAAGACTTGAATCAAAGAAGGAGTACAAACTCAACATATTTAGCTCTACATACCGGAATTTGATGAGATTGAAATTTGGTGCGTTTGAAATCTTATCAGAATGACTACCCTTGTCATCCACTTGGAGGAATTGATTTGAAAGAGGTTTTTAAATAGACCAAGATAATTTTATTAGAATGATGATGAATGACAAGCTGGAATGAAACGGATTCACTGTGCTTTTATGATGATGCCTTTTGGCTTTATCTATTACATATCAAGAAACACAATGATAAATTATTGGAAACACCAAATAACTTTGCACGGTGCGAATTTGTTTTTGACAGCTCGTTGTCGTTGGAACTGGAATTCGGGAAAATTTAAAGCATAAACTTAGTACTAAAAATTAATGGGTGTATAAAATATAAATAGATGATTATGAAGGGATCTGGGAATCATCAAGTCATCCGAGTCCCGAGTGTAGTACTTTTGATTTTGATGCTCATGTTAAGCCTAAAATTAATCTAAAATCTGTTTATACTTTTAAATGAGAATCGTCATTCACCGTGAGGGAACTACCGTATTTATGATAAAAAATACATGGAGAACTATACACCCAACAAATTTCAATAGATTTTCTTGGAACGCCTACCAAAATCGAAATTACAAAGTCAAATATCATGTTGCACAAACATGTGCAAAAGCGAAATTATCAAAAAATGGCACACGGCATACTTTCACAATAAATCTTTTGTTGTGTATTTACTCAGAATGAGTTCAAAAAAAATATTTTGACTATCAACACCCATGGCTTTGTTGTTCCTTTTAAAAACACAAATACATACTATTATTCTCCGTTGGGCGACAGTTTTGTGAGATGTTGCAAGATAAAAAAAGTGATTAATAGTTCTACGCAACCCTTACCCAGAATTTCTCTTAGCTGATGTCGAAATCGCAAATGAATTTTTAATCAATATTCAACGTGACATTAATTCGCAGTATTGTTAATTTTAGAATGACAACGTGCACAAAGTAAAAGTATCCTGTTGCTTAATAGTTTATTGTACTTTTTACACAATGTATCACATAAACACATGCATACATACTTTCACTTCAAATTTCAGCAACGATGCATCCGATTAGTCAAATCACACTGTTTATTGACCTGTTAAACAAAGTAGCACAAAGAGCTTCAAATTAAGTCCCGCATGACATGAGTTAATTCTCCCGAAAACTGACCTGATTTTTTCCCTTCTTTTGATTTATGCTGCTGTATTGTGTTTGTGTAATTTATAATTCTGCTCTTTCAAAATGTCACTTTCATGATTTCATGGAATTCCTATTCTTTCATTAATGTTTCGTAAAACTTTTTGTGCATGGATGTTTGTTCATTGAACTTCCTACCACAAACCATTTACATTTCGACAGCTCTTTAGTTTTTGTTAATCATGCAAATTTACACGTTATTATGTTCATGCTACTTACTTTGCATGTATGTTCTTTAAATGTAAGACGAGTCAGGGAATCCCATGCCTGCAGAGGATCATTACATGTTGTTTTGAACAACAATGGATGAAGCACTTCACGTGTATTTTAGAAAGTAGATTTATGATGCTTCATTTCATTTATTTTAATTTCCGCTTTTGCAGATTGTTTTACCACCTCTCATTTGCACATTGTTCAATCAACAGGCAGACATACAACTCTTTCTGAGAAAATAATTTGATAAATAAGTGGTTTTAGTGGCGAAAGTTAATTTTGTAGAGATACAGGAAACCATTGCACATGAAATGTCACATAATTTTATATTGTTTATACCCAGTTTACACGCAATGGTGTGTAGAATAAAAAAAGTTTATGCTGCTGAGAGAATAATGTGCTATAGAGAGAAAGCAAACGTTTCATTATAGACTAAACAGCAATTTCCACACGAATTGGATAGAACGAAAGTTGGCTGAAAGCTCATCTAACGAACGAGCACAGCAATTCCACTAAATACAAGCTATATAGCATAATAGAATGTGTTTCCCAAAATAGTTTTCAACAAATCTACGTAATAAAGTAGATTGCTTAAAGATTATCATCAAAAATGAACTTCTGTATCACGACAGAAAACTTTTTGTATATCTCCACATATGGAAGAATCGCTTGATGCAGAGCAAAGTGGATAGTATTGCAATTTTTAACTGGAGGATTCTGTATTTATCTGGTTGAAGTGTGTGTAATTTTGTATTTGCATCTGTCGCCCATTTATTTTCTCTTGTTTAAAAGGTATATGCATATATGAAGATAAAAAAGATGATGATAATGTATGACGGGTTCTGTTTTCATAATAATAGGATGGTCATGCTTTACAAGGAACTGCAATAACATCAAAGCCTTGAGCTGTCAACCGTTCCTTTTAACGACGATGATGACAGAAAAAGCTGCTTTTGAAAATGGGAAAAGAGCAACAAACAAAGCGTGGTTTTGTTTTGTGATAGATGCACAGACGTATGCAGCTCAACCAAAAAAATATATTAGCGACTCGTCTGAGCCTTTTTTGCGTTTTATTATATACTGCTTTCACTATAATATAGCTGCTGAGTGTTTTATTTTTTTGTTTGGAAATGTCTAGTTTTGGTTAACCATGTGGAAAAACATGACTGATCTAAATATATAAGTGATCAAAATGATGATGTGTTGAAAGATCCTTTGACAATTTCGCAACAGAGAGTTCTTTTCGAAGAAGCTTATTTTCATTGATTTTGAAGTACAACAGACCTTACATGTATGTTTTTCAATATTTATGGTTCCCGAATTGACCTTTCTTTAGTGGTATTGGTTTTTTAAACACGTGCCTAGAAGGAAAAAGGGTAAGATTTACAGATAGAATTCCAAAACCTTTTTCGGGAAATTTTTGTCGGTATTACGCATACTTCTTGTATTGCTTGGTTTACGTATTATTACTAGAAATGCCAACTTTAAGATCGGATAAGCGATAGTTGTTGTTTTATTATTGGTTTCACATGGGCACAAAAGGCGAAGGATTGTATGACCGCAGGCTGGCAGGGACACAGAAAAAAACATCCGCTTCAAATGGCACAAATTGCGTATCACTTAAAAGTTTATTGAAATGAAACGACGGACGGGGGAAAGACAGACCAACTACGTCATGCGGAAATTTTTGTAAAAGGAAGAGATGTCTTTTTAACTTTCACATTCAAACGTTTCGTGCCTATACACGCCACAAGCATTAACCATCATATGACGTCTTCGTCAATAATATGGGTGACATTGAAGCATTGAAAGCAATTTTTTAAAATGTATCATCTCGTTAGAACATGATCATTCTGGGAACTACGTTTTTAAGTTTTTTTTGAAAATGGTTTCCTTCACACTAGAAAGGGTTCTGTGAACTTCATCTTCAGATGTCATTTTTAAAAAATCAAACTGAAAAACCTTGGCTTTGTTCTGATTGTTGAGTTGATACCTTGAAATGTGTTGATGACTTTGGTTTTTCTGTATCATTGTCATTTGTCATCATTGATGTTTACCTAGAAAATGATGAAACCCAATTTTTAAGACACGTGCAACAATATTGCACGAAAAAATAAAACTAAAACATACTTGTACTTCTGTCTGGTCATGTGTGTGTTGTGTTATTTACTAAACGTCATTCATTAGTCATTAGTTTTACACGCTCGTATGGGATTTTTTTTTCATTTTTCAATTTTTCCATCATACATAATTTTCCACCTGTGTAGTTATCAATTAATTATTATGGAAAAATCTGGATTCAATTCCACTGTCCTCCAAGAAAGGACAGATTAAGAATAGTTATGTATTCACCCACTATCGTGGGCGGGGGTTCGTAATGGTGTGTCACGGAAAAAATAAAAAAGCTGATGCAGTCATGTTGAAATATTTAGGTCGAGGGTCACAGAGATGTCATTGGATCATTCTGGTAAAACTTCAACAACAAAAGTCGTGTGAAACAAGCCGACTATAAGATTTTTGTGTATATCATATAATTTATCTGAATTACAATATTTTAATCATAAATAGCACAGATTTTTCGATTCTTGTAACGAAATTTCTATCATTTCTTTTACAAGTAAAAAAACCTAACAAAATGTGGACCAATATTGAACATACTTACAATTTCGCAATAATTTATATAACATGTGCTGAAAAATCAAGCTAGCAATAGCATTCCAAACAATAACAAAACATGAAAATCCAAATAATGGTAAACGTTACGCAAGGCAGTGCAGTCATATAAAAAACCCAATAATATGTCCATGCTGGCATACTATACACTACACATACGTTATGAACTATTTTTCGGATGACAGTTGTACAATCAGTCATTCAGTCCAGATTTCAGTAAAATATTAGAGAAAGCGTATCGTGATCGTGACAAAGTTTTTGTCTTGACAAAGAATAGGCAAGCAATCATGGAAAAACACGTGAGTTCGAGTTCACACAAATAAACAATCTACCTACCAATTTTTCTATATTAATAGTTGGTTACATATGCTCTAGTTCCTTATTAGATACTCTGTTAAGAGTATCTATTGGGTTTGCGATTCTGACTGTATCCCGTCCGGCCGTCCGGCCGGCCGT
>JAQFXM010002365.1:0-25187 GCA_034693345.1 Entomobrya multifasciata
TGTTGGTTTGTAAATAGCGGTTACAGTTAAATGGAAAGGGCTAGTAAGCTACAATTTTTAGTAAAACTGAACTGTAAACTGTGCTTAACTTATTACAAATAGCTTCGCCACTTAGCTACTCCTAGCTTGATGGGTTTATTCCTTTTGTGATACATAACGCATTCTGAATAACCATGAACAATCATCCAAATAGTTTAGTTTATCAGCAATTATGACCTGGTTTAAAAAATTGAATTCTAGACAAGATTAGTACTATTTATTGAATAGACGTGTAATTAAATCAAGACTGTCCAATGTTTTAGTCTGCATGAAAACCCTTTAATTAAAATCGTTCGGTAAGAAAAGCTATGTTTCATTGAATTGGAGACAGAAATAATAGCTCATGAACTGCAAGTGGGATCTCGCATATAACTCTAAGGTATACGATCTGAACGTGTACATAATATGCATGGCCGAGTAGTCAAGAAATTGTTAGTTTTATTTAATAAATTCTAATATTTAAGCCATAAATTATCGCATATAATGGCCAGGACTTATTATTTTCAAAATAAGAAAAACTTACGCTACAAACTCTGTTATCATAAAATATTACCATGTTTTTAAACAAAGACGTAAGTACATTCATTCAAACGGTCAAATAAAATGATCCAACATCTTAAGTTACAAAAATGATGAACACCATTTATCATAACTAAAATTTTAGAAGCTACAAATGCGCAAAGTTGGTAAGTACAAAATTCACCCGAAAAGTTACTCGGTACACCCTCAATAAAAATATTAAAACACATTTCCTTGTAAACCTAAAATGATTTTCATAACCAATATAAAAAGGTCGACAACTTTTTTGAAAAGCTTTCATATACGTATTATCTCTTCGTGTCCCCCAGTTTCCTCTGCTCCAAGATTTAATATTGTTTGTTGATGAAACCAAGACCACCTTTGATGCCTGCAGTAACACTATCCAAATTCCTTGAAATAAAATTGTACAAACAAGTAAAAGCATTTTTTCAGTTAAAGCTAAACGATTCCTTTCTAATATAAAAGTAGAATTACATACAATTGCGCCACATAATTCTAAACCATAACCTATCATGAGTACGATGCCTAACAAGTTTAATATAAGTTTTAATACAAGATCAGCTGAGCGATATTCAATTGGTAAAGATAATATGGATCGGAACTCATTCGATAATTGATGCTTATATTTTTCTATGAAACGAAATTCATATTTTAAAAGTGGTAAATACTGTACAAGTAATTCCGTTATAAGGTTATTGAAGAAACAAAACATCAGTTGTGTTTTTAGAACAATCCACATAAAGAATACAAAGTATGTAAAATGTAATGTTATTTTTAGTATATTAGAAATTTTCAAATCTTTAAGGTGGCACGTCATGTAAAATGGATCTTGTGGAAAAATCAGCCAGTGAATAGCAAATATAATACTAGAAGAATAAGTCACCACAAAATTTGATATTGTTGACTTGTCCCAGATGCTGTTAGCTCTCTTGGCTTGACAATTGTTCGTATGTTTGGTATATTTTCCTAAAAAATAGAAGTTAAATATTTACGTATACCATATCGTTATTTAATTAATTGTATATTATTTGTTGTATTTTACCTGCCAGATGATTACAGTGAAGTTTAATTGTGTTCAGTAAAGTAATAAATTCGTCACATTTGTAGTATAGTGCAACTAACTCCAGTTGTTGAAGTGCAAAAATAATCAACCAAATCAAACTGTAGAAAAGCTCACCAGTAATTGGTACGTTTCTATAGAGAATCATGTAACGTATTAGATTCCAAAGAACAAACAAATATTGTAAGGTATACAAGCACACGGTTGTGCATACTGAAAATCGGAAGGTTTTAGTGTCACTTTTATATTTTTTGGAGATGGGATCCCAAATGAATGGTAAAACCCCTAACTTGGTTGATATATTTGACTGGAATTGAATTAGTTTGTATTGCAAGTTTGTATGTAGATACATGATTAAGTACTCGACTAGTCAGAAAACAATTCTTTTTTGGATAATAAATGAATTTCTATATAAGTTTACAGACATATAACCTAACTTAAACCATAAAATACTAAATGATTGCGTGGTACGTAGATATATTGTTTGTTTCAAACAACTGAAACAAGAAATATAACTTTTTTGCGTAAAAAATATTTGCTCCGCACTTGTAATCCTAGTAAGAATTAACTGCAACAGAAATGTTAAGACTCCTACATTTTCGCTACGGGCTCACAATTCTATCCTAATCGTTTTGGGCTGACCCAGGCACACGACCTATATATCAGTTTTTAAATTATTCAAGAACAATTATCGTTACATAAAATATTACGTAGAACGACAACCTCTAACTGATTTTCTAAGTCATAAGAATGTGTTTGATAATATCATTTAGCAATTTAGATAAAGTAAATTTTTGAATTGAAAAATGAAAAATATGGTATTCAAAAGCATAAATAAGGTTTGACGTAAAGTATTTTTATTGTTTTTTTTTAAATTACAGGTTCCCTTATGATATATATAAACTCAATCAAATTTCACTTTAACGGATTGTCATATTGTAATTTAAAACCCGTTATAAAAATAAAGGTATAGAGGCTTGGAAACATATAGGTTTTACAATTAAAAGTGCCAATTGAAAATGAAAAACCGAACATTTAACCTTATTTTTTTACTTCATGCAGAAACCTATTAATCACTTTAATTGCCAATTACAAAATTCACTCGAAAGGTTACTCTATAAATCCTACATAAAAATATTAGTACACAATTTCTGGTAAATCTAAAATAATTTTCATAACCTACATAAAACGGACGGCAGCTTTTTTGAAAAGCTCTCATGAAGTTTCTATCTTTTCGTTTGCCCCATTTACCTTTATTCCAAGATCTAATATTCTTTTTGGATGAAGCTAATGTCACCATAGAAGCTTGCAGTATAATTATCCAAGTTCCCTGAAACGTAACTGTTCCACAAAACAAAATCAACTTTTCAGTTAAAAATAAATTTTTGCTTTGTACTATCAAGGTTGAATTACATACTATAGCACCACATGTTACTATACCGTAACCAATCATTAGTAAAATGCCTATTAGATTCAGAAATATTTTAAACAGTAATTCAGTTGCACGATACTCATTCGGTAAAATAGGCAAAGTTCTAAGCTTACTTATTGTTTGATACATACTTTCGTTTTTTCCAACTCGTAATTCGTTCTTGAAAAAAGGGATACACAGAATAAGAAACTCAACTGTGAAATTACCAAAAAAGCAAAACGTCAACTGGGTTTTTAGTGACATCCATATAAATAAAATGAAGTACGTAAAATACAATCCAAGTTTTATAATTTTGTTAAGATGTAAGTTTGTGAGATACGAAGTCAAATAGAATTGATCATGTGGAAATATAACATAATGCAGTGCTAGCAGAATGCTACAAGAAAATGCTACTCCAATATTAAATATTGTCGAATGGTCCCATAAAAGTGTCGTCTTCTTGTTCTGATGTTTAGTATAGTTCACTAAAATTTGCATAAAAATCAATTAATTATCCAAAAAGTACTGTAATTATTTTGCAGAAATATAAATTTTGCTTTTTTACCTGCTATGTGATCACAATGAAATTTAAGTGTATTTAGTAAAGTGATAACTTCGTCACATTTAAAATAAAGTATGAACAATTGTAGATGCTGTATACTTAAGAGGATCAACCAAATTGAACTATAAAATAGTTTACTCGAAATCGGTAGACTCTTGAAAAGGATAATATGTCGCAAAATATTCCATAGAACAAACAAATATTGTAATGTATTCAAGTAAATAGTTGTGCGGGCAAAAAAATTGAAAGCTTTAGGATCCCTTTTGTATTTTTTGGAGGTTGGATCCCAAATAAATGGTAGTACTCCCAACGTGGTAGAAATATTGGACTGGAATGTTTTAAGCCTGTATTGTAAACGTGTGTGTAGGTACATAATTTAGTTTTTAAAAAAATTCTAGCAGCCAACTATTAAAAAAATTACTTGAGTTCTGGAATTTATTTTACGAACAAACTAAAAGTCTATCTAAATGGACGAGAGAGTATTCAAAAGCAAAATAATATATTTTATCAGATATGTTTAGTATGTGTTAAATGACATAACTGCGTATTAAAAAATAAAATGTTGGCACGAAAAATGTGTCCGTCTACACAAACGGTGGACTAAATTTTAATTGATCGTTCACTTTGGAATACTAAATACTTTACATGTATTTATTTTAAACCAATATACTTAAGGAACACTGAGAATTTAGATTTAGAACATATTTGAACGGATCAGCGTTTGGATTACTACTATTTTTTATTTTTCATTAAAAAATATTGGACTCAGTTTGTTATGGGAGTTGACCATTGCCGTAACAACCTGGCATTTTTATTACAGGTTTTCTTGTTTTGTTAAAACGTTTAATAGTTGTTCTAGTGTTTTCCATCTACACAGGCTTAATTATATTTGACATTTGTTTTGAACTGATTCTTAGACTGATTGTTATAGAAAACATTGATTTTTAGCGACGCAGTGAAGTAATATACTATACTAGTTGAGCCCACTGTACACAAATGTGCCTAGAAATCTAGATTGGGGAAACTCACAACATGTTCGTAGCAAATGGCACAATGTTGTATCCTCTCTTGTGCAATTTGGGAAAAACAAATTGTTAGGATTTTTTAAATTCGGATATCGTATAAAAATTATTATCGGCAATATCCCAATGTTTTGAATTTTAGCCTGATAACAGTTTTATTTGTACTATTTGATTTTGCTCCCCAAAGTTGTAACACAAAATGTCAAATCAAATGCAAATTCATCTCCAAATTTTAAAATTTAAATGTTTGCTCATTTTTTCCTTTAACTTGGAGTTTCCAATTTTTAACTTGACTTCGAAGTAGCGATCCTTGAATTTAACTTGACCTTCGAGAGGTCCCTCAGGGATATTGTTTAGTCTCATAATTATAAAGTTTCAAATTTTCTGCCTTTTTAACAGCGTATTGTGTTTTTATTCTTACCTCAGATTTCTATAAATCATGTTTAATTGGGCTTACATTCTGATTTCTAGCTTTCGGCAATAGATTTAAGTAAAATTGTCAAACAGGAACGTCGTAATACCATTTTTATGGTAGAAACTTGATAACCACGCAAAGGCTAAGAATACATACACAACAAAATTATAGTAGTAAATAAGTTATAAGGTAGAAAAACAGCAATATCGGTTTAATTATTACTTCACTAAAAACACAATTACGAGCTGATATTAGTCAAAACAAATTGTTTTAAAAGTTTGTGATTACAATTGGTAACCATTTTTTTCTGTCGAATCCAATTTGGTAAAAATTTGGAGTACACGTATCTATAAAATGTACATCCCTGAAGTAATATTCCATTCTTTAACGTTTGACTATTAATTTGTACTTTGTCCTGGCTCACATGCCAGTCCAAACGATGAAAATTGAATCCTCAAAATTATGACACCTTGTAAGAACTGTCAAACTAAACATTAAATATGTAGTCATAACTTATAAAATCTACCTCAAAATAGATAGTTAATTGTTATTCCATAAAACGGGTAGGTATCCTTGTCCCTAACGGTGGAGACTTTGCCGAAACCAAAGCGTTCTTTACACTTGATTTTGCAAAATTGCAGTGAAATGTAGTAACTACTGTGTTTCGGCTAAAAAAATACAATCTATTTTTTGAAACTAGAAGTCATGCGTCGGTGTGCCAGATATTTTGCAAAATTTTAACTATCACAATTAGGAATATTTTTACCTTCTCTAGTGGTGACAATCGCTCTACTTTTATCTTTTTTGTTCTGTGCATAACACTAGTACCTTGTGTATGGTTGTTTTTCAACTTACCTTCTATTGCATAGCTACCTGTTTTTTGACGAACTTAAATCATGAAGTAATATTTAAGCTGCCATGAGGTAGCCTCCATTTCAAAATCATGGGACAAATCTCATTTTGTTTTAATTTCATTCATTTCATTCAAGAAAGTGAAATCTTTGCAGTTTTACTTTTGTTGACAGTCTTTTAGCAAACATTTACAATTTGTAAACAATTTCATAACACCGATTTTCTTACACTGTACCTCTCGACTGTGTATTTGATGCTTGCATTTTTGTTCCGAAATGAACCAAATCATTTAAAATGTAAAGCTGACATAGACAAATGCTCTAATTTTTTGCACATGAAACTGTCCAATTGTACATTTTATTGACGTTTTACTTTTTATTCTAACCACAAAGATACCAGAAGTGCAAGTCTCAACAATTTTTCAAACCCACAATTTTTCTTTTTCAATTACACAATAGAATGCCGCATATTATGTAATATCATCACCACGGGGATTTTTCACAACAAAGAGGCCGAAATTACAATGGTGGTCTTAAATTTTAATTTAAGCTTGATAACCTAAAAGAGTTTTCAGGTTATTTTTTATCTCTGAAATTCGGCTATTATTGTGCACAATTTTTAAGAATAAAGTTTACCCGAAAGGTTACCCGATAAACCCTCCACAGAAATATTAGTACACATTGCCTGGTAAACCTGAAATGATTTTCATAACCGATGTAAAAAGGCCGACAACTTTTTTGAAAAGTTTTTATATAGTTTCTATCCTTACGTTTCCCCCAGTTTATATTATTCCAAGACCTGACATTTTTCGTGGACGAAACCAAAATTATTTTTGACGCTTGTAGTAATATTACCCACGTCGCCTGACATAAAAAGGTTCCAATTATCGAAATCATTTTTTCAGTTAAAACCAAATTTTTCCATTGAAGTATTAAATTTGAGTTAAACAAAATGGCACCACATAATTCTAAACCGTAACAAAACATTACTAAGACGCCCATAACGTCAAATATTATTTTTAGTAACAAGTCAGCTGCGCGATATTCCACTGGTAAATTTGAAAGTGATCGAAGTTCCTTTTTAGTTTGATACATTTCTTCTTGCAAGCCTGTTCGGAACTCGTATTTTAGAAGAGGCAAATAGTGAATCACTAACTCTACAATTAAATTTTGGACAAAACAAATTGTCAACTGTGTTTTTATGACAAGCCACAAGTAGAAAATGAAGTAAACAATATAGAAGCCTAGTTTTATTAATTGAGTTAAATTTAAATTCTGAAGAAAGTGTGTCATGTAAAATTTGTCATGCGGGAAAATAAGCCAATGGATAGCAAGAAGGTTCGTGAATATAAATGCTATTAGAAAATTAATGATAGTTAATTGGTTCCGAATGAGCATTCGCTTCAAGGCAAAATCATTTTTCTGACTTTTGGTGTAACTGGCTATAAAAAATACGAAAAAAAGTATTCACATAAGTTAGCAAAATGTGAATAGGATTAATATGTAATTATTTTCAGTACCTGCAATATGGTCACAATAAAACTTGAATGTGTTCAGCAAGGTAATAAATTCATGATGCTTGAAATAAAATATAAATAACTCTAACTGTTGAATGGCAAATATAATAAACCAAGTGGAACTATAAAATAGATCTCCCGTGATAGGTAAAGTTCTGTAACGGAATAAATGACGCGTGATATTCCACAGAACAATTAAATACTGCAAACTGTACAATAAAATTGTCGTAAGAATAGAAAATCTGAACGCTTTCTCATCAGTCTTGTATTTTTTGTAGATGGGATCCCAAACAAATGGTAAAACTCCCAATTTTGTGGAAATATCGGACTGGAATTTTAACAACCTGAATTGAAAGTCGGTGTGAAAATACATGGTTCAGTTAAATGTTTTGGTACAAATATTACTTTAAGAGTAACTCTAGGACAGCTTTTGCAGGAACGATTTTATATTCTGAAGGAAGGGAATATTTCGAATCTAATTGCTGACTAACTATCAAACAAATGATTTCGACAACGACTTTTATTTTTTTGAAATTCATGTGTCTGATATGAAAAAGCTCTTCTGTTTCTAATATATCTTTATCCAATTAAATATTATACAGGGTATTGTATTACGTTATAAATGCATATTTATTAGGTCAAGCGTTAGGTTGAACAACTACCTTATTTATTTCAAAATTGACTGTTATTTTCAAACAGTTGTGCAACAGATATTTGATGCAGATGTGCGCTTAGTCTAGTATAAAGTGCACGTGTTTGAAAAGGTAACCATGGAAATTTTTTTTGGTAACATGAATTGCAGGTTGGTTTAACAAAGCTACAATCTACAATTTAAATTGTTCATATAAATATAATGCTAGCCAATCTTTAAACTTTTCTGTGGAGACAATTACATATTCGATAAATATCGCACTTTTTAATTAGTTGCCTGTCTATAAGTAAGCATTATGTAATCAAATAAAAAATATCAAGCACGATAAAGCAGCCTAACCCACACCAATGACAGTTCGCACGAGATGCCTAATTACATATCGTTTGTCCATAGAATTTTTATAGACAAACTAGCTGATAAATTGAGTAAAAGAATAGAGCACCTTATTACTGTTCAGCCAAATTGATCCACGTTTCGCCTTATATCTCATGGCGAAGAATTTGTTTAATTGGGACAAGATCCTATTTTCAAAATACAGTTATTCAAGTCACAAAACATTTACTAAATTTATTAGATTATTGGGTCGGTTATGCAACGTATGCAATCAATTTCGTAAATTATGCAACGGCATTCAACTAAAAAATATATACTAAAATATTTCATAACAAATTAGTTAAGTTGCTCACTAAGTCAACTATTTGAAACGGTGCCCGGCAAACTGTCTTATAATTCCTATTTTATGTAATTGAACTACATTCATATTCATATTACATTTCATTTAACATTTTCATATTACAAGCTTAAGGAAATAATGTTTCTAGTAACCAAAGAAGTCTTTTTTAAACGTAGGTTTTTTCTACTATTGAAGGTAATCATCGGGTAATTATAAAAGATGCATTTCCCCTAGACAAATTTATAAATTGATTTGAAGAAATCAAAGGTGTTTCCCGGAAACTGGTATACAGGCTAAATAATTTTTTATACTACTAACAAGGTAAACTATTTATTTGCCTGGAGCTCCCAGAGAAATGAAACATATAAAACGTTACGTTGAAACCTTCTGATCACGATTCTGAAATCATTTTGCTGGAAAATGAACATTTAATAATTTAATTGTGAGTCCAAAGGCAAAGCGTCTGACGAGCGACGCTCTACTCGCTTTCCGGAGAATTTCTTTCCGCATCGACAATTCACTGTTTCGCAAAGCTTCACGGAGCAGCTGACTTAACACGCTGGTGCAGCGCTCGACATTTTGCTTTTGAACTCAAAATTGAGTTAGTAAACGTTCATTTTACAGCAAAATGCTTTCAGAATCGTGGTCAGAAGCTTCCAAAGTATGGTTTTCCATATTTTAGTACTCTGCGAGCTCCAGGCAGCCAAATAGTAAACCTTGTAAGTAGAACTTTTTCAAATATTTGAAGTGAAAAGCTTTTATTTCACGAATTTGCAAAGGACAAAATTCAACCTAAACGTTACCCTATAAACCCTCCATAGAAATATAAGTACACATTTCCGAGTAAATCTGAAGTAATTTTCATAACCAATATAAAACGGTCTACAGCTCTTTTGGAAAGCATTCATATCTTTTCGTTTTCCCCATGTGCCGTTTTCCCAGGATCTGATATTTTTTACTGAAGAAACTAATATTACTTTTGATACCTGCAATAAAATTACCCAAGTTCCTTTTAACAGTGTCGTTCCAATAAACAAAACCAACTTTTCAGTTAGGACTAAACTTTTTCTTTCTAGTATCAAAGTTGAATTACATAAAATGGAACCACATAGCTGTATTCCATAACCAATCATTAATATAATGCCTAGTAGATCAAGTACCAGCTTTTGTAATATTTCAGTTGCACGATATTCCTTTTGTAAGATTGGCAACGTTCTAAATTTATTGATAGTTTGATACGTGTCTTCAATTTTTCCGATATAAAGATTTAAAACCAATAAAGATTGTAACATTAGTTCCACAGTAAAATTACTGAAAAAGCAAAATGTCAGCTGTGTTTTTAAAACCATCCATAGAAACAGGTTGTAATATGTAAAACACAGGAAATATTTAAGGAGTTTTGGTAGATGCATATGCTTAAGAATGGAAGTTATGAAAAACGGATCATTAGGAAATATAAACCAGTGAATAGCAAGTACAATAGTCCCGGAAAACGCTACTACAAAATTTAATAAATTAATAAATTTATTGTTAATTGGACCCATATAGTTGTCATTCTTCTGTCCTGTCGTTTAGAATTATTCACTAAAATATTTTTGAAAAATTATAAATTATTATAATACATTTTCGTTTAAAATTCAAAAATAATGTATCAATTGTTTGAAGACATATTTTACCTGCTATATAATCAGTATAAAATTTGAATGTGTTTAGCAAAGTAATGAATTCGTCACACTTGAAATATAGCAAATACAAGAACAATTGTTGAAGGGTAAGTAAGACCATCCAAATAGAACCGTAGAAAAGTTCACCTGGAATTGGTAGACTTCTGTGAATAATAACATGATGCAGGATATTTTGCAGGACAAACAAGTATTGGAATGTGTACAAACTAATAGTTGTACAGACAAACCAGCTAAATGCTTTTGGGTCATTTTGATATTTTTGGTGATTGGATCCCAAATGAATGGTAGGACTCCTAACTGGACAGAAATGTCAGACTGGAATTTAATTAGTCTATATTGTAAGTGTGTATGAAAATACATGACCACGTTTCCAGTAATTTTCAGAGAATTTTCGCTTTAGCGATCGAAACCCTTTTTTAGTAATAAATCAGCAATTAAATTGATGTTGTGAGCTGTATATATAGTCTGAAGAAGAAAGGAAGTAGAAAAGACAAATAGGTTATACGTAATAAAAATCAACTTGACATTGATTGCGTTCCGAATTAGCACATTCTTACTTTTCATGTTTGCACGAAGAATAAATCGGTCGGTATTTATTGTCTAACGAATTTTATTAAAATTTGGTAACATAGTTATATTAATAAAATGGTTTTTACTTTTTGTTCTTCGTTGCCTAAATTTCTTGATAAAGCGGGTTTAAATAAAATTACTAAAATGCATTTTTTTAAATTTGCTCATTATTAAAAGTGTTTAATAGTGCTTGTTCGAGTTGCATCAACGGAAACATTTGTTTGACAGGTTTCCTCATAAACGTATTTGAATGCCTATGCACCGCACGTTTATGCCCCAAATATCGGTTGTCAATCATTCAGTAAATGTTACAATTACTAGAGATTGATCTATTCAATAAAAGGTTTTTTCTCAAAGGATTGTAATTTTCAATTATGCAGTAAATGTATTTAACTAGTAAGCATTACATGATTAGTAAATACAATCCATGCTACTCACTATCCAATCCAAAAAACTAAATTGTGGGTTAGTGTTCAGTTTCCACAAAATATGTATTATTATTGTTTCTTGCTTGTTATAAAATGACTTGACGTACCATTAAAAACTAATGCTTAACCATATAAGGTAATGTAATTAGATATATCCACCATCTTATCACTCTTTAAAATCATAATAGCTCATAAGCTAGCCAAACCAAGCATTTTGTCTGAAATATAATTTCTAAAATAAGTCAGATTGTACTATTTGATCGAAAATCTAATCCAACGATGTGCTTTATGCAGTGAAAAAATAGTCGTATCACAACATTTGATTTAGTTTTAACATTCAAATAGAAAAATTGCCACAAAAGCCCATAAAGAATTATTATAGGCTCACTATAATTATTCCTCTTATAATTTTCATGGAAGTAAGAAATCATGAAAGTTGGTTGATTAGTGGCATTCAAATAAAAATATATTTGTCGCCAGAAACTTGAGTCTAGCCATGATGAGCTGTTAAGTATTACTGTTTTCAGTGTTTTGATATAATTGACTTCATCAATGGCAATCCAAAGTGCCAAAACATAGACATATTTTCAATTTAAAAGATGCTCCAAATGTTTTCATTTAATGGACATTTCAAGTTAAATGCTACTATGACTTGTTTGCTGAAAGAATAATAATTCAATTAGATTAACTTTAAAATATCAAAAGATGCTTATTTCATAAACTCCATCTTTGTGTTACACCAGCCTGGCTTATAAACCCAAATGCTACTAAAATATATTTGTTTAATATAAGTGATATGTTAGAATAATATTTACTACAATACTTTGGCTTTTTTCAGCAATGCGTTATTATAACTAACATGCAGCAGGCAAAATAGATAATATTCAACATCATATATAATATTTCCTTTTATACCTTTTGGCATTAAAAACCGCTTATCTGCATACATGCTAAAGCAAAAACTAAGATTGTTATTGTCTAAACAGTTACCAAACAGCGCTAAATTACTTTTATTTGAAGCTGCGTAGAACATACAGGACGCTTTTACTAAAGTAAAAACAGATACGTAGTCTTACGATTATTATTTATGGCTTTAATAACTAATTATGATGTACACGTTCTAAAACCTTTTACTTAAAAAGTTCAATATGTTTACTGGCATTTACCCTGGGTCTGCCTGGTATAGTAAACCTTTTCATTCTATTGTTGTTCTGGGCTTAGGAAACAGCAAAACAGTGAATGTAAATTGAAATAAAATTATCCGTTGTAACTTAACTGTGCGTTTCATTTTTTGACATATTTTAACCACTACAAATTTGAAGAATAAAAGTTTTCGGGTCGCTGTTGACTACCATCTTGTAAGATCATGAATACATTAGTACGGGTATTTTGATTTCTCATTAATTTCTAAACTTTGTATTGCCAAGGTTTGCATTTTAAAATGTGGAAAACGTTAAGAGCTCCAGTGGCATTTTATCTTTGCTTATTATTCATACTTGAAATCAGTCACTATTTCAATACTTCAGCACCAGGTGCATTACTAAAGCAAACTACCAACCCACCTGCCATCCTTTATGCATTTAGTGGTTGCAATACACGTGTCATAAACTTTAGAGGCTTTAATATTTATTTTTATATTTTTATTTTAGGATGGCGTTTTATTCAGGTATTAAATTTAAGTGTACATAAATCATTGACTTTCAAATTCTAAACGAACTTATCCTGCTTCTCCACTACTTTTCCCCTTGCAGAAATTGCTACATATTTCTATTAGAAATTGCTTCTACATTTATACCATCAAAATGGAACAACCTTATTAGTTCCAGCATACCACCAAAACAATTATGTTATATCTGGGTGGTGTTGGACAACAAATACCAGTTTCTCGGTGGTATCGCACGGGTCCCGTACTGTCCAATCGATCTAATTTTCTCTGTTTCGCAGTTTAAAACACCGGATGGTCGGACTGCCCTAAACTATCTTAACCTCCAATGAATTGCCAATTTTTACTCCATAACTGAACACTTCAAGGAAAAGATTCACTGCTTAAGGTTCTTTTTTGTGAAAACCAAGCAATTTCAATTTCAGCAGTGATTATTTTATATTACAAATGATGTAACTACGTGTCAAAAAAATTAGCATATTTTTTCTCTGCACTTTCGACGTTGTCTCTATCTCAGCTCAACGCATACTACTCTCCTTCCTTTCGTCTCTGCCCTTCTTCGCTTCCAACTCGAGGCTGTCGTATCTTCAACGTTGTGTGAAGCCAAGCAGTCTGGAAGATCCTACATACTTACATACATTACACTTTCATACATATTTTAACCATGTAAAGAACAATAACTGGTTCCCCATGGGCAGTAATACAAAAAAGACAAAATTGTTATTCTTTAAACGTTATTCAATATATGTGCGCCTGAATTACTTTTATTGGATAAAAATAACTTGACAGAAATCATATGGAAGCGAAAGTTATTCAATAACTCAAACAGTATGCTACTACGTACAATACATGATAACGTGACGTAGTCTCATATATTTGAAAATTCTTTGTTTAATATTTCTCAGTACGTTGATAGTGATAAAAAGGTATAAGCAATTATTGTACTCCTGTCTGTCGAATATTTTATTACCTTCCAACTTAGTAGACCTGGATAAACTAACCTTTAGAATCCCATATCAAATTTATAAATAGATAATATTGACAAATTGTTTTGATTAAAACTTCAAGACCTGAAAGAAATCAAAGGAAGAAATCTAATGCATAGAAATGAAACCGTTACGAAGACAATCCCTAATTGCACCTTGGTGAAACTTAAATAAGCAAAAGACTAACCGTTTGATCAATCGAAAAAGCAATGAAATTAAGAGGTGTTAATCGATCAACGTAACTATGCCCTGAAAATTTAAATTGCACTGGTGTACACGATATATAAAAACGGTTTTTCCATTTTGCCCCCTTCCCTACTCGTCTCACAAGCAGTACTCCTCTTCCTTTCATTTGATCAAGAGCCTCCACAAACTCGTCATATACTTCCGCCATTGCACCAAAACAAACCAAAAAATTAGCTGTAGCATTAAATGTTACCATACCAAAAAATGCAAGCACATGTGCGTTTTCCCTTGTCCATGGAATTGTTAAAACGGAATTTAATGCAAAGATCAATGTTAATATAGATCCAAATGTCATAATGCCCATAATATCAGATTTCTGAACCTCGTTACAAAGACAACCTAAAACTTGAAGTTTTCTGTAATATTGGCCGTTTCTGTACAAATCTCGTTCAAAATTTGATTCCGCGTTTGTCTTAAAATATTTTACTAAATCACCAAAGCTGAGAACGCAAAGAGAAATGAAGACTGACATGCTGTAGAGTGACGCAAACATGGCTGCTATCCATGACCAATAGTTGAACAAGTAAATTATACTTTTGGCCAATAAATTCCACCAAGCCCTCTTATTTATTCCACTATCTAAGCATTCCGGTATTAGAAGGAACAATGTCATTGATGGCTTACATGGTGAGCCCCAATGAAGTCCAAAAGCACCAAATATTGGCATCATGATATACATTGGCGCCATATAATTAGAAAACGCGGAATCCATCTTTTTTATCAACGATACTTTGGTTTCCTGTTTTTCACCAAATGTATTCTTTGCTTCTTTTGCTAACTGAAAAATTCCATTGATGTATAGAGCTTGAGATGAAGCTTTCCGCACACAACTCTCTTGTAAAAACGTTCCAGCAAGTATACATAAATGTGCGAATGTGTATGAAATTCCGTCAGTAAATTTTAAGTTATAGTTGGAAGGATGCCACCAAAAGCACTCAAAGCCTTGAAGTGTGTTCACTATGCAAATTAAGGTTTGCAGATAAAGTATACGATACGCTATTTTTGTTGCATTGGGTTGTCTTTGGTGTATGAATTTTAAAGATTTGCGATCCCAATATAATGGAATGACTCCAAATTTTGTTGGAAAAAAGGAAAGAAGACCAAAGAGTTCTTTGTTTTTGAGTAAATTCATTTTGTTAACTAATGTACAACGGTAGTCCGAAGAGCGAAAAGGTCAAGTTCAAACTAAGCTCAAGAAAAGTAACTATAAAGGTATATTGAGGCTTTCAAACTAGAAAGTTGGATTTTAAGCTATTCATTTCTGTGCGAATTGGTCACGCGGACTATTACCTATTTAGAACTTTTACTTATGTCTGCTCTACAACCAAGGCATTGGCAACACAAAAACTCATATATTTAAAGTGCCTAAAATAATTTAACATTTAATTTCTTTCTATTTCACTAGCGCCTTGAAATTAGGGCGGCCAACTCCGATTTAGTCTATAGTGGAAAATATTAATGTCTTTATAAGCTCCGGTTTCCAAAACAATATTTTAATTATGAATCCCAAGTAGACACGTTTTTGTAGGTTTTGGTAATACTAAGTTCAGATTATTTTGATTTGTGTAGGACTTACATATGTAGCTTATAGATTTAAATAAAGGGAAAATGTGGAATGTCTAGGCTGAACGAATCTAATAAATGAATTATTCGATAAAAAGGAGCATGTTTGTTTGTAGGTGCTGATACTGTGCCCTTCCCAAGCCAATTTCGAGCTTACAAATTTAATACCGACAATGAAATATTTATTACAGGTTTCTTGTGATACAGAATGCTTGGAAGAAGCGAGTCACATAATCATTATTCAAATTCAGTGTAAAATTTATGCCATGATAATAAGTTGAAGCTCCAAGCTGCTTTTTCTAATCAAAAAGTTTTACAGGAAAGATCACTGAAAAATTAATTCACGTTAGAGCAGTCATGATTATAATGTCCCTTACCCAATTACGATAACATATTTTCACTAGGCATAGAGCTTGTATATTAACTTATAGCATTAAATTTTCTAACTTGTATGATGCTTCTATGACATGCCAGCAGAGTATTCCACCAAAATGAAAAGTATACAAGAGTCCAATCGTTGGCTTTATATCGTAAATTAAAGAAAGTTAAATTTAGTCTTATTCTTAACTCACTTAGCTCCAAAAGCAGTATAATGGAAGATTTAAATATTTTATGAACAGTTTTACTTGTAGTTTGTCAAGGAGAAATTTCTCTTACAGAAATGGACTACATACATATATTTCAAACCAATACATTGTAGGAAAACTAAGAATTTAGATTAAGAACCGATTTTGATTGGCCAGCGTTTGGATTTCGAACAAATTAATTTAATTTTCAGTAAATTTGTTTAGGAAATTTCGTAGTTAAAGTGTCTATAAAAATGTAAGGGCTATTTTTCTTTAATGAAATTAATTATCGAATGTAATTTTAATGATAAGTTTTATATTTTTAGAATTGCAACTGCTTTACTGCATTGACTTACATATTGTGATAATAACATTCATAATTACTCAAGAACATGTAAACTATTTCCTGTTTCATTTTGTGATAATTTGGTGGATGGTTCCAACATTTTAAATCGAAATGGTACAATGTAGAGTGAGAGTATCATAATAATACAGCCATAACTACGAATCGGAGATTACACCAAACATTTATTTTGTACGCACATATCAGAAATCAAAGTAAGTAAGTGAAAAATGTATCAAGCATTGTGTTTTACAAAAATTACACGGCATAAGTGACAATGATTTTTTCCCATATATAAAATCAATAAATTATAAAGTAAAGCACTTTAGGCTAAAATGTTCACAAGTTCGACAGTACTGATCCGTAAACGATGAAATTCCAACAGTTTATTTGTTAAGTTTTGTCTGAGTGATAATTATTGCATAGGTGAGTACTAGACTTAACATCTGTTAGCAAAAATATTTGATATTTACACACCCAATAATGCTATCATCAAAATTATTTGAATGTAGTTGGATAGTGCTTACCGTACTGAGAAATCCATATGTTACTCGAAAACATCGACATGACAGTGCCAAATGTTCGAGTTGAAACTCAGATTTTAGTTGTTGATTGATCATTCGTTTCTCTATTTCACAAACTTTTGCAGCTAAACCCCAATCGTTTTGTTTGTTTAATCGAAAATAGATTCCGGAATGTATATTCTTGTGCCGAAAAACCCTACATGACTCAACTATACTAGTATTTTCAAAAACATAAGTATAAAATTCATTTTGAATTTTATAGTTGTAGTCTGCAGCGGTAGCCCAACCAATAGCATCAACAACAAAGAAAATAACAACAGACCAAATGAAATTTGAGGAAAACGAATCTACTATAAACGCTGGAATTTGACAGGAACATGCAACAGATATTACGTAACATGCCAAAACTTGGTTGCCATAGAACTTATTGATGGTATTCATCTTGAATTGCAGGCTTCGATACACTTCATTAACTTTATCGAGGCTTTGTATTTCGACACTTAGTTTGTGTTTTATGTTCAAATATAGCATAACAAGAGTGCACGACAGAAATAGTATTTGTAAGCGGACCCAGAACAAATAGACCAGTACATGCGTATTTAAAATTTTCATTCCAGTTTTAACCATATCGTTATTAGTAACGCCATTAATACTTATTGTAAAAGACACATTATATCGTATCTCCGGTACTAAATAACAATTGTAAGCAATAATACCAAACATTAAGATTGTCGCTGTTTCTGCTAAGATTCTTAAGTACTGTTTTTTGAACCCAGATAGGGAAATTCTAGTTACCCTTAGCGTTTCTGCAATTCGACCTCTATCTAACCAAACCGTTTTCATAAATAAAAGTGTTACACAAATATACCCGAAATTACTCACGATCGCAAAGGAGTTGGAAAGTAATGTTTCGTCCATTTTCTTCCATTCTGTGTAATAGATTGTATGATAACCAAGCAGTGTTTTGAGGATGAAAATATGCAAAAATCCACATAGTACCTAAATGGAAGGCATTGACAAGTTACAACTGTGCAATTTTTACAAATACAAATGTTATCAGTTTTAGTAGTAAGTACAACTTACTTTTTGAAAAATGTTTGTTGTAAAACTGTAGCATCTACGCGTGTCATTCCATTTTACTTTAAATGGAACAAACAAAAAGTAGAATGATCTGTTGAAGTAAAATGACAGAGGATTGAAGTGTGATTCCACACATTTCTCAGCACTATCAGCACGACTTATTAGTACTGCCACATGACCTACTACCTGATCATGTGAATTCATATTTTTATCAACCAAAAAGAGCTGCTTCCGAAATTCCAAACGATTCAATTATAACTTCAAGTTTTGCATTTCAAAACTTCTAGCAGTATGCACTTCAAAAGCTCAAAATTATATTGAGCCGATTTTAGCAGTAAGCTTTTTTATATACCAATCAAATTAAGCTTTTATTTTCATACCAAAAATATTGATTTGCAATTACCGTAATTGAAAAAACTGAAATAAATTGAATTGATTAAATATAAAAGCCGCAAGTATGTTAGGAAGCAAAGAATTTCAGGAGTTTATTGAATATTAGCAAACATAATTGAACAAATGCATTATTCTTAATTATAATATTTTAAATGTACAAGTGCAGCGTATGAGGCAATTATAATTAAAGTGTTCGGCAATTGACTTTGAATACAGCAAAACATGTAATGAATTACTAATAACCAGATTACAGTTTAAGTATTTACCTTTTTGCTAATGAAAAACTTCAAGCATGTAGTGAAACGGGCCCATGTTAATATTTGTGTGTCAAAGTCAACATTATTTCATACGCAAGAAACGGGATTAAGAACGATTCCAAATAATTAAGTATTTTTTAGCTTGAACGTTTCATAAGGGCTATTAGTGATATGATTTGTAGAGGAAATATTTCGTAGACGCTACTTAAAAAAAATATGCTAAATAGAAATTATAAATGTACAAAAATGTTTTTTTTTGATGTCCTTGTAAGGTTAAGATTTGCCAGGAAATCATAAATGAATCCAATTTTAGCTTATTACTTATAATTAATGCAACAAAGTAAAACTACATTGTTACTGTTGAGTAGATTTGTTCAATACTATTTAGTTTAATTGTAATCTTTTACAGCACATTTTTCGAAAAAATCTACAATGCAACGATATTTATTTTTTGTCTGCCCCAGTGTATAATACTAGATTATTTATGTAGTATAAATTGAATTAAAGCATTCCAATTTTGCTAACTATTTTGCATTTTCTAGCTTGAAAGCATTTATTTCGGATTTGAAGGGCGTAAAAATGGTACTCGGACAAATTATAAACGTAGTTTATTTAGAACTCTTATATCGTGTTATTATGGCAAGCATCTTTTTGAAAACTACATTCCTTGGAGTATTGAAAATATGTATGGTTTCTGGAAATACCGTTGTGTAGTTAAAAGTGCAGTTGGTTCAAAACGTTATCCAAAATGTCGTCTTTCCTGGTCTCCAAGATGCCTTTTTCTTATTTCTATTGCCTTCATCAAGTCGTTAAGAAATTATTAAAATTTTATTAGAACATTTAGCCAAAAAGCCCCTCGTAAAAAATGCCCCTTACAGGCAATGAATATGCAGTCCATTTTCACAAATACACTTTGTATTGTTGAGTATTTGTTAACATGAATTCGGTTGAATGAAGACGAACCTTGACTCAAATCAGAACGCAAATCCATTTAAAATAAGACGTAAGTTCTATCAAATTTGATCCAATCGGAACGTAAAACTGGTAAGATTTGAACGTAAACTTGATCAAAGCTAAACGTAAATTTCATCAACTTATATAATAGGGTCGATAGAACTAGGACAAAAATTGGAACTAGTAGTAACGTCTGTTTGATCAAATAGGAACGTTTATTCGATCAAATAGAAACGTTTATTCGATCAAATAGGAACATGTATTCGATCAAATAGGAACGTTTATCCTATCAAATAGGAACATGTATTCGATCAAATAGGAACGTTTATCCTATCAAATAGGAACGTTAACACGATCAAATAGGAACGTTTACACGATTAAATAGGAACGTTTATTCGATCACGTAGGAACGTCTATTCGATCATGTAGGAACGTTTATCCGATCAAGAAGGAACGTTTATCCGAACAAATAGGAACGTGTATTCGATCCAATAAGAACGTTTATTCGATCACAGAGGAACGATTATTGGATCACATAGGAACGTTTATTCGATCAAGTAGGAACGTTTGTTCGATCAAATAGGAACGTTCGTTCCATCAAATAGGAATGTTCGTTCCATCAAATAGGAACGTTTACTCCATCAAATAAGAGCAATTTCTTGATCAAAAAGAACGATTACTCGACCAAATAATAACTTGAAGTTATTCCATTGATCATTTTGGTTTGAGAAATTTGGGATTCAAGTATTGTCGATTCAAATCCAAAATACGATAAATTCAGCAGTTCAATTTGTCAACTTGAAAAATTTGTTGTCACAATAGTTAGTCCAATCAATTAGAAATCTATAATTGATATGATTTTGACTTTTATTTGTCTCTCGAAAACGTAAAATGTAACACTGTTGAAGGTTTTGCCAGTTTTGAAGACTTGGATTAAATGCGAAGAAATGGACTTGAAGACTTGGACTACGCATTGTAAACTTCTGTTATAAATGATTCAGAAAACATTATTCGCAATTACTGTAATTGAAAAAACTGAAATGAAATGAATTGCTTAAATATAAAAGCCGCAAGTTAGTTACGAAGCAA
The DNA here is from genome assembly GCA_034693345.1 of Entomobrya multifasciata. Lineage (NCBI taxonomy): Eukaryota > Metazoa > Arthropoda > Collembola > Entomobryomorpha > Entomobryidae > Entomobrya > Entomobrya multifasciata. The sequence goes on from JAQFXM010002365.1 coordinate 21,090, forward strand.
AGAAATTCAGGAGTTTATTTGATTGGCATGTTGACAGATCTTAAGATGATATTGATTTTTCGACCCTGACGTTTTTTACTAATGTGCTCTACTGAATCAATTTTTTGGTTTTAATGATTTCTGTCCAATTTAAGATGAATGCATATAAAGGCTTATGGGATAACAATTTAGCTTAATATTTGTCAGTGCATTTGTGCAGTATTTTTTTATTCTGATTCCTTATACTACACAATAGCGTGTACTGTACTATATTTATCGACAAGTAACTGTCTTAAAAACTAAATTTTATATGTTACACTCATTTGGCAATATATAAATAAACAGTATACCAAAAATGCTTCCCAGGCCCGTCGTAGTTTAGCCACTGAGCTAAAGTTATACCTGCAGCAAACTTCAAGTAGTTTATAAGAGAATAATACCTTGTTCAAAGATTTTTGTCAATGTATTCGAAAGTTACGAATTTTCAAAACAAACTTGCATGGAATGCTGACTTTGTGGCAGGTGAAACTTTGGTTAGGATGGTCTTCTTGAGTTGAAACCTTAACAGAAGTAATACCCATAGTTATCATAACGAAACATGCGATATAAAAGAATTTTATAATTTTGACCAAAAAAGTCCCTTAACGCAATTGGTCCTGTCTAAAATTGTTAAATATGTAAAGATAGTCTGCCAATCTAGTAATCCAAGAGTCTAAAGTCTACTGTGGAGAGGGTGTCGTTCTGCCTCTGCCATTTATGTCAAGACGAAATAAACTTTGTTCGTTTTTGTGGTTTTAGATCTTACGTTGCATGCTTTGTCAAATTGACTGACACATAATGCATTTTTTGGCAACCAGACTTCACTATTGACTCTTTCATCTATATAATGCTTTAAATTAATTAAACTTGCCTTCCGTCATTTAATTTTGCTTGATTTCATTTATTTTTATTTCACGGATTAATGTGCACTTAAACCTCCTTGAACGCATACTCATACTATACTCATAGTTAATTTTAATGTACTGAAACTTTCAACAAAAATCTCTACAATTTGACATTACCGACGATCATCTTAATAATCAAATGGACTACAATGATTGAATTAATTGTTAATGGTGGTAGTGGTAGTTTAGGAAAGAAAGATAATCTTTTGAGTTTTTAAGTGCTAAAAAGAGGTTTATCAGTTTTATTCTATTAATTGTAAAGGCATGAAAGCATGAGACATTTTTTAATAGTGACAAAACATTGAAGAAAGCAGCGTCTGAAAGAAACAAAGCAGCTCAAAAACTAGCGACGAGTTGATTCTGGCCCATTTGATGTAGACCCTTATTCAACACTACAGCCGCGTGCTGTTGGCGTCTGCTCAGTTGTTAATTGAGTGCTGGATGTACATTCGGTCGCTTGATTAAATGACGGAGGCCCAGTTGAAAAAAGCATCTGAGTAGGGACTGAGCAATGGTACTGCTGCTGAGCCTTGTTTTGGGATTTTCGAGACGGGTGTTGGCATTTTTGACCCGATGTTCCCAATTTTCCACAGTTCTGGTTGTAATCATTGCAGTGTTTAAGCGATGGGAGTAGCTTATTCCAGAATGCACAAGCTTCTGCTTTTGGGCCATGGATATTTTCTGTACTATAATTTGATACAATTGTTGAGTTGACATCCAAATAAACGGGATTTTCACTGGAATAGCGTTCCCAATCTTGAGACGGAACTCTAATGAAAAAGAATTAAAGGGAAAACATCAAGAAAAATCATGAGAAACGAAAACACTCTTGTGGAGAGTTTCATGTGACCTACCCATCTCTCATAAAATTTCCAACCATTTGCATGAAATTTTGTACGAGTTTCTGTTCATTATATGTGAGGGTTTCTGATTCAGGTCTTCCAAATAGTAATGTTATGTCATCTCCGTGCATAACACCCATCCATTCTCCCCAAGAATTAAATTTAAAACGCTAATATATGGAAAATGAAATCCGTATTATTAAATATATATGTACATGTCAGATTTGAATGGCACTTTTAATACAGACTTTTAATACCTGAGATAAATGATAGTAGTATACAGCCAAACCTCTGTTAGCCCACGCGTCCGCATATTTTCGCTGAGGACAAATGAAAAATGAATCTCCAACAGCTTCACCAATTTTTTTCTGGTTTTCGAAACCATCTTCTGGATTTTCCCAATTGGTGTACTGTACATTTTTAAAATTAAAAAAATAATCTTTTTTATTTACTTAGAAGCCAAATGAAATTTTTGCAGTTGATTGTTCAAAAATGTGTATAAATTCTGTAAAACATATTTAAGTTTAACCTTATTAATGATAGCTTCGCGTTCCGATTCGGTGTAGTCATTAAATATTTCATTCATTATCTCCTCAAATTCATCGTAGCCTACTGGCGTTGGCTTAAGATGGGAAAACTTGTTGATATAATGGTAAAGTAGGAAAAACGTTCCTAATAAATTTTATCAAGCATGTTTCATTAAAGCAAATATTTACAAAAGAAAAAATGAATTCAACCTGTGATTAGTTCATGTCATTTTTAAAAATGCACACACCTTCATCTTGAACAGTTCCCATAATCATGTCTGCACGTTTGGCTTTCCCTTTTTGAACAAGCGCATCAGGATGATCGGGTAGAAAGTAGCCATCCACAATGGGTGAAAATATAAATTCCAAAATGTTTTTATAAAGTTTCCACTGCGCAGCAATAATTGTATCTGCTTCTACATTCCTTAGACATTCTACCATTTCGTGGGTATCCTAAAAGAAATTCTCTATTTTAAGTTTCCAAGACTACATAGTTTCCTTAACTTGTTTAATTAAGAAGTTTGTAAATTACAGTTTGATTGCATCCAACATATTTGGCCAACTGACGAGAATTCTCTTTTGCTTGTTTAGCCGACTTAAGAGAGTATTTGGCGTTGGGTAGTCCTGACGTTGTGATTCCTCGTTTGATGAAATGTTTGCTGAGAGGGGACAAAAGATGAAAATTAACTGAAGCCGCCCCACAAGATTCACCAGCAGCTGTCACTAGGTCTTTTAAAAAGTGGTCAAATTCATCAATTTGAATAACAAAACCCCAAAAAATCTTGTCAAATTATTACTCTGAATATTAAAACTCACTTGGATTTCCACCAAAATACTTAATATTTTCATTAACCCACTTTAGCCCCAACGCTTGGTCGAGAAGACCCATGTTTCCTTGACCTTGCTCGAGGTAAAGAAACCCAAGTGGACCAAGACGGTACTGTTTGGGGTAACGTGAGATTTAATTCAAATTAAAGTTTAAAAATGAGTTTTTACAAATTTTTCTTAAAATGTAAAATTGGAGAATAAGCGTACCTGGACATTGACCACTATTACACGCTGGGACGCTGCAAATGCTGCTCCATTATAAACTGTCAAGCTATTAGAGCCGCCTAAGAACCCACCTCCATGAATCCAAAACAAGACAGGAACTTGCTCAGTTTCTATGCTATCAAAAACGTTTGCGGGCACCCAAATATTCAGATAAAGACAGTCCTCAGACATGTTTGTATTTGGTCTCCACATTTTTTCGCCAGGAAAATTATTGAATGAATCAAGAACGGTCTATATTGCAATACATAAAAATATTACAAATGATTTTACTTTGAAGAAACTTTTGTTCTTGTGAATGTAAAATTTTGACGATTGATAAACCACCTGTGTGCAAGCATTGGGAAATCGTGTGGTGTGTAATGGCTCCTGTAAATTATCCGCAGGTATTGGCCTCTTAAATCTCAATTTTCCTACTGGAGGCTTTGCATAAGGAACACCCAGAAATGCAATCACCTCAGTTCCATCAACTGTTTGGGGCTGACCAATAAAAGAACCTTTGTGGGTAATGGCTTGTGTGGGTGCGGCATCAACAGCGTTCGGGCTTGGTATTTACCACGTGGTAAATTTACTGGTAAATAATGGTAAATAACGCACTGGGAAATGAAGCTTTTAGTGGTAAATGGTAAATATGGGAAATTCACAGTTCTCGTGTTGTTTCGTTTGTCTGCCTTGCTACCAAAACAGGCAGCAGACTAACCAGAGAAATATTACAGTGGGAAGTGACAACAAGAACACGGTGCGGTGCAGTGGTGT
>JAQFXM010002366.1:0-25186 GCA_034693345.1 Entomobrya multifasciata
CATACGCTTTTCAAGCGGATTCACAGTTTAAAGAAATAATTTGAAAACCTGGAGATAATTTTAAAATTGAAAAGGCACCATAATATATTATCACTGCACTGGTGTGTGGACTGTGGAGGCGGTTTATGGCTTATCATGTCCTTCCTCAAAATATTTTTCCGTGCGTTTTTTAATTCAATGATAATTGCACGTCGTGACGTCATTTTCTCAATTAAAAATGTTATAAACAAGATTTGTTAAGCCAGAAAAATTTACGACTTCCAATGAATATCACGGGGTCCATAAGAAAACGACAAGTGACCTTTTGACCTGCCCTTGATAACCTTCGTCATTACCGCTTCTTGTGGTACTGACTGAAGATCACATCAGATCGTCTCCTGGAATGGATCATGCGATTCATTTCATTTATGTGTGTAAGGGGGAGACGCATGACTTGTTATTGTGACATTCAAATCTTTACGATGGTCACCCACCATATTATGTCGACCTTTTGACCATCATTTTTTTCAAGTTTTAATACCAACTTTTTTTTATCACAAGTCGATAATTTTTTTTTTGAAACATTAGTTTAATTGAACATTTCAGTTAAGTTCATCTTTATTATCCTCCACCACAACTTATTTTTTGCACAACATATTTTTTCGCTGAGTGTTGTTTGTTTGTGGGCGAAAATAGAAGATAGAGTATTCTGTTTGTTTGTCTGTCAACTCAATTTTTATTATTTTGCGCAAGTAAGCAAACAAATAATTAGGTATATTATATGATACTCATTATATTACCATACTATGCACGTTGTCAATACACCTCTCTCCCAGAAAACCTAATTAATTAGAAACACGTGACATGACAATACATGACATGTATTGTATATTGTCTCAAATTTTTATCCAGTTCAGGATTCCTTGCAAAAATTATTATTTTTACTATGAAAAAAAAAATCAGCAAATCATCTTCAAAGAAAAACATACTTACTCACTCATATACTCAATCTATATATTTGACTTCATCTTTCTTTCATTTTTTTCTCGGTCTCATCTCCAATCTCCATCCATTCTTCTTCTTTTTTTTTGATAAATAACAAGTCTGCAAATGCATGCATGTGTGGTAAATAATCACCATGCCGTGATGATGATGATGATGCTTATGATCAGATTCTCTCTTCACTCGTCAAGGTCAACATGTTGAACATGGCATCAGTCAGTAAGCTAAAACCCACATCATCCTCCAACCAAACCAACCATCTTTTATAAAGTTACCTTACATTACCATCAAACTAACCAGAGTCTAACTTATAGAGAGAGAATGATACTATATTCAACAGCAGTAAATAAAACGTGAGCCCAAGCAAAACCAGTCCGTCTGCATTGCTTATTATTATGCATAATGTCTTTTGTGGGCTTCATCAAAATCATGATGATGGGAGTCAGCAAAAATATAGTATACTCACTTGAATGACTGGATAGATGGATATGTATCATCATATATCGCCGTGTGAAATGTGAATATTTTTTTATACTGTTTTTGGAGAACAAAGCAAAATGTGTGTGTTTTGCTAGCTTGGCTTGATATTCTGGACTGGAGAAGTGTGTATATTTTTTTATATGAAACGCAATAAGATGAAATGAAGATTTGAAAAACGCAGGAGTAATTTTTATTTTAAAACTTTGCGCCGCTCCTTTATAGTCTAGTCTGACTGAAAGGCTTGTTAAGTTAATAATTTAAAAATGTACAATAAAGTATGTAGGTATGGTGGTGATGGTGGTGTATATAAAGATGTTTATGTGGTAATGTTAGTTGGTTTAGTAGCCGGCTTTATGAACAATCTTGCATCTTGCCATTTTCTTTATCATGTAAGTTCTCAGACCATTTCATTCTTTATAATTTTTACAACTCAGGCAGACAGATGTGTTGTTGTTTGGTAGCTTTTTGTGTGTTACGTATATTTTTTATGGCAGGATGTGGTGATGATGATGAGGATGGTGATGATGATGGTGGCGGTAGTGGAATGGTGTATAATATGTAAGTGGGGTTGGTTTGCTGGTTGGATGGGATGGATAGATGAGATGATGATGTAATTTTGTTCTCCCTCTCTCAAATTTACACTAATCTCTTTTCTTAGTTTTTTGTAATGTAAGTAGTGTGTATGTATGGAGTAGGTAGGGATAATTTTGTATGAAAAAATATAGTTAAATAGTTTGTCGCGTGTTTTGATCTGTATTGTAGTATGGCCAAGCCAAGCCAGGACACAGGCCAGAGACCAGGTGTGTTTTTCTTTTGATGATTATTTTAGAAAACTGCATAATATCCATCTCGGCTCCATCGTCAGTAGCATCCAGCAATTTGATTATGTAATATGTACCATATACATAAACATGCAAACACACTTTCTCTTCCGCTTGCTCATCTCTTCTGTTCTGGAACAATGATGATGGCCTTGGTTGTTATGTTCTTTGAATGTGACCATCTTTCACTTGAGTTTGTATGTATATATCTCTCTGAAAAGAGAGGCTTTTTGGATATTTCAAAAAAAACTATTTTGCCCGTAGGCGATTGGTTACTAGGCTGCTAAGTTGTATACTACGTACACAAGTGTGAGAGGAGACGAGGAGAGCATCTGTCTCTTGTTCTGCACGAGTTTATGAAGTACATGTTTCTCTCTCTAAGCCGCTTCCAAATCTCATTCATCACATCTCAGTTTTTTCGTTTTGGGATGGGACTGATGTTTTTTAGAAGCCTGTTCCTGGAACTGGTCACGTGCCTATGGCATGATGACAACACACGGCGTGGCAGTAAATTTAACAAAGAAGCTAAAAAATGTGTGATGATGAGTGAAAAGGGTAGGGTAGACAAAAGCAAAGGGATCACTTGTATATCTGTGATCTGGGTTTAAAAATGAATGAATGAACAAGGAAAAAATGTCAGTCAAATGAAGCCCCTCGCATTTTTGTCCCTTCTGCCTCTTGAGAGGAGATACATAAGCATGCCAATATGTACTCAAAACCAATATATAATATTTTATTGCCATGCCATGCCATACACGATACCAGTATATTTTTGGAATTGCTTTTGCACCATTGGGGATCGCCCCTTACTTCTTAGTTTTTGCAAAACAAAATTTTTATGTGCAAAAAAAGGAGAAGAAAAATAGAGAAGAAGGTTTTGGATAAGTTGAAACAGGCAGGGATGTTGGTATGCAATGCAATATGTATATATGGCTGACTTGTGGGGATACTGCTTTTCTGATGCTTCTCTGGTGCTGCTCGGCAGAGATTTAACCTTGAAAAATGATTTGAGTTTTTTGAATAAACGACACAGAGAGTAGCAGGAATAATTAAGCTGTGTAAAATTCTGTACGCAAAAATCTGGTGTGCATTTTTTTGGTATGAAATGGAGTTTAGCTGGGTTTTTGGAATGGTGGAGTTTTTGTCAACTTGATGATGTTTAGGCAACAAACACATAATAGTATTATGAAAAGGATTGGTTGTTACTAAAATTGGAAAATAAAATATTTATGTGAAGCTTTGGTTACTACACAGTTTGGTGTCAATTATATTTTTGGGGTGAACTGAGACGGAACAAAGATGAGATGAGAATTTATATCGTTTTATGCTTCCTTGTGCAAAAATATGTTGGAGATGCAATGATGATGATGATGAGTTGATAATGATCTGATCAGATCAGATCATGTTTATTTTTTGTGAGCATATTTTTGGCATACAATAGGCGTTCCTGTTGCCATGCCATTGTTCTTCTGACATGATGATGAGTGCAAATGCATATGCATTGCATATAGACAGAATTGAGTGCACTTTTTTCAGTCAAATTGACAAGAGCGACCATGTGTGTCCACATGTGTCCATGGCAATCAATTCATCAGTCATCCTATTTATATTTTGTGAGTCTCTCTTTCTGTGTGTAAATCAATGCCAAGGTCATAACTATGATCATGATCACTGCAAAATTGCAAGGTTTAAAGTTATTTAAAACGTTTTTTTAGTACAGATTTTCTAATAAGTTGTTTTTAATTAAATTTTCAGTCAATGATGTTGCCCCTGGCCATGGAGAACAGTAATCACCACGGAGGTGGTGGAGGGAACGGAATTCCCGGGCTTGGAAACAGTGGACTGCCGATTATCCAACCGAATAATCATAAACTTAGCAACGGTTTGAAAAGTCCAGATCAAAACATCAACAGTGCCGCAGCGGCTATGGCGGCAGCGCAAACAGCAGCTCAAAACGCTGTAAATCAACAGCAGAATCAAAGCAGTCGTTACAAGACAGAGTTATGCAGGTAATGCAAAAAGCAGATAGAAAACAACAATGTGTGAATTCCCCATAAAAAATGTTAAAATGTCCTTGAGTAGGAGACTTGCAAATAAAAGCGGCGTTGTTATGCCATGGCATGGCTTGGGTTTGCTTTTGTAACGCTTCCTTCTTCACCAGCAGTGTAATGTAACTTGAAGCTGTACTTGCTTTGTTATTTAAGTCAGTTAGTGCGGTTAGTTAACTAAACAGTCAGAGTCAGCAAGCAGGCAAGGCACATGATGGTACGCTGACGCTCGCTCACATTCACTTCACAGTCAGTCAGATAGACAGACTGTAATTTTTTTTGCAAAGTAAATCGCTTCCGCACTCTCTCTTTTTCCCTCTCTCTCTGCCTCTCGTCCATTTTCTGATGAATTGGCTTGTGATGGTTATTATGATGATTTTGTTTTGTATGATCGCTTCCCTGTTTATTTACTTGTGCGCTTTAGTTAACTGCCTACCTACCTGACAAACACGCATGCATGTTCTCGCATAAATAAATTGTACTATATTTTACCTATTTTTATTATGCTCAATTTTCTTCCTTGATTTTAAATGTCTTTGTTGTCTTTTTTTTGCATGATGACTAAAATAACAAAAGGCCGTTTGAAGAGTTCAACGTTTGCAAGTATGGGGACAAATGTCAATTTGCCCATGGCTATGGAGAATTGAGGAAAATGACCAGGCATCCAAAGTACAAGACCGAGTTGTGCAGGACATTCCATACTTTAGGATTGTGTCCATACGGACATCGCTGCCATTTTATTCACAATTCGGATGAAATTGTTAACGCTGGGGGAAATGCGCCGAATGGTGGAGAGAATGGAGGAAATGGTCAACGGGCGAATGCCACTGCGTCACAGCAGCAAAGTATTATCGGACAAGGGGGCAAGGTAACCAAATATGTTCATTTAGAGCTTTTATGAGAAAAACGTTAGCGAGTGTGAATGGAAAGCTAAGTTATGGTTTTGTTTTATTTTGGGGAATTTTTTGAAGGATTTGGTGGCCCATCGTAGCTCTTCGATGAGCTCTTCTGCTAGCACCGCCAGCTCTTCTAGTAGCACTTCCGGTTTGGGTTCTGGGGGCTCCTCCCCCGTTTACCATCCCCATCATCATCCCCAGCCACAGTCCCCATTTGGTCTTCCAGGGGCTGGAGGACTTCAGGACGCAGATTTGTTAGCAGCTGCTGCCGTGTCGGGATTATCTTTTAATCCTTTGGCAGCTTGTGCTGCGGCAGCGCAAGCGCAATTGGCAGCAGCCGCCGCTGCTGCGGTTCAACAGCAACAGCAGCTGCCCCCTTTGAGTCCCAGTCAATCTCCATCCTTTTGCAGCTCAGTTCCAAGTTTGAGCTCTTCCCCTCCCTTGAGTGCTGGATCTAATGGTTCCCCTACTGGCTCCTCCCACTACTATGGACCTGTTAATTTCTACATGGAGGCTAACCACAGACTTCCTGTCTTTTGGAATTTGAGCCCTTAAACTTCCAAAAGAACAAATTTTCAAACATTTTGCTGTGAAATCAACTCGTCCTTAACACGCATACTCGACTCGTCTCGTCTCGGTACTCGAAAAAAACTCGACTTTTTTCTGGAGAGATTTAATTAGTGTATTAATTTAAAACTTTTTGTTTTCTTTAGCTAGCTTAGGTCACCTGTTGTTTTCCTATAGTTATTTCTTTGAATATATTTTCCAAGTAGACTGTAAGAGAGATGATTCTATTAATTGTTATATGAAATCATGATGATTAAATTATCTTGTCACGTGTCCGCTACTATTATGATTTAGTTGCATTGGTTGGTCGTTGGTCACCATGTTATATCTGTTTTTTGTTATATTGTTATAATTATTATATTTAGCTAATTAATGAATATGTATGTAAAATATTTTATATGTCACATATTTTATTTTTTATTCAAATGCTTTTTATCGCCGATAACACAAGATCACTTCAAATCTATACAACATTTTGTAAGAAAAAAACTTGTAAATTTTAATTGTGCGATTTAATGCTATAGTAGTAATAATAGAACTACTTAATAAGTTAACTTGGTAAATATGTAGTTTAATTAACTATATTTAATGTATTGGGGGATGCGAATATTGTGTATGGAACGAAATGATAATATTTTGGTTGTAAGCTGTAATGGTTAACGGTGGTCGCATAGGTTAAGATATTTTGTCATAGGCAAGTCAAAATTAAATGGTTTAGTTGTAATTAGGGCTATTATTTCAAAGTTATCATTTTGTATTCAGTCCATTTTTTTACTGTCCACTACTGGAATTTCCTTTTTTTTCTAAGGGAACAAATTCACTGGAAACAAGGTACATTCACTCTTTGATGATTTCTTTGAGGGACCAGTTTGTATGTTTTTTCAACTTTATTTAATTTTTTTCACTGCTTTCTGATAGTTAAATCACTTATATAATCAGCTAAAAAAAGTTGTACAATATATTGAAAATGTGCTCGCATAAGTATTATACAACAAACTATTAGAACTACACACACGACTCGCAGCTCTTCTTTAAAGTGTGTACAGTGAAGATTGTTATTATGGAACGAAAAGTTGGAAGAAAATCGTTGACGATGAGGATATAATAATTTATTACTTGATATTTAAAGAAATAAATAGAGAACAAATTATATATACACGTGTACCGAGAAAAAAACTATAATCTAATATATTATTGTGTAATAGAGAATTTTAAATAAATTTATACCTTATCTATATAAAGAATTAAACTAACTAAATAGCTATTTTATGCGCGCATATCCAGGTAAACTGCACAGACAAAACACTCAAGATATTACTGTGGATTTATGTTTTATCTTAATTATTCCGTTTTCATTCCTTCCAAAATTTTATATATTTTTTTTCTAAATGTCGGAAACAATGTGTAGACTTGAATCCTGGTTAGAATTCAAATTAATCTGTATATTATATGGGGATGATTGGTGGAAAATGAGTAATTTCGTGTACCTAAGCGCAATGAGGTAAATATTTAAGGATAGGATTAAAGAGTTAAATAATATTATATTTTTTGTGTTTCCACGTCTATTCTTCCGGAGAGAGCGAGAAAAAATTTATATGAATTAAAATATTTAAAACCATAGTTTATTTACCATAATATTTTCAACGGTGCGATATTATTAATAATTTAATACAAGAATGTCAAGAATTTATAAAAAAAAAGTTTTAAAAACGCTTAGGACGACAAGCAGGGAGGTTTATGAATTATATGTTTGTTAATTTTTGTTGAAATAGTTATTGATGAGAAATTAGTTCATCAACTTGTGTTTGTTATGTAGATTTGCCATTTTGTTCCTTTTCTACCTTGTGATTCTTTTTGTTTGTCAACAAATTTGATGTAACATTTTTGTTTTTACTACGTTCATTTGCATATAATATAATCAATCATAAACCCGATTTAAAAAAGCTTGTCAGATCCAACACAGTTTTTGTCAATTTTTTGATTACTTAGTAAGTTTTGTTATAATACTATTTTAATTTTTATTAATAGTAAAGTTTTCTTAATTAAAATGAAAAATTAATAATCTAAAAATGTTTCTATGTATTAATCATCATAAATAATAAATTTATTATTATCTATTTTCAAAATGAATTGTATGAAATGACTTGTGTATTTTATTTATTTATGAAGCGTAATGCACTTGCCATTTCATTTAGATGTCTTATAAAATAGCGTAAAACTGTTCATCTTAACGCAAATGTTGTTCGAATTTCTTGGATTAGCGGATAGTTCACCACAAAGACGACGAAGCAGAAACTAGTTTTCTTTCAAAAGAGTAAATTTTAAGGATTGCCCATTTTCTTGGATTTTAACCACCAAAAATGTATCTAAAATTTTGTCATTGAGATGGCATTTAAATTTTTGTCAGCCAACACTATAAATATTTTAGCAGTGAAATCGTTTTAAAAATTTGGTTTAAAATGACAAGTAACTTGACAGCTGGGAAATCTCCCAGCTCCGCGGAAAATCACCAGCTTTTCCCTCTGGACATATTTTTATGCGGCTTCATCGACGTTCCTGAAACGGGCATTGATTGTTCCTCAAGAGAACCTGAATACTGCGTTAAATGTGATATCCGTGGGGGCTACCTTACAGGAGAAAGCATAAACGACTATAATGGTTACGGCCACATTTTCTGCCGAATTGTTTGGTATTTTTGTTTAATTGTTGGTGTTATTGGAACAGTGATGAATGGGGTGATCATTCTAGTTATTCGTAGACGACGAAGCATCCGTAGTTTTGACTTTTGACTTTCTTTATTAGCTCAAGTGGATATGCTGTGTTGCTTTACAACTTTGGGATCTTCAACCGCACCTGTTGCGTATTTTGGTAAATTAGTTTCAAAAATCCTACTCATCCAATGAGTTTCGTTTCATTTCGAAATTTATTATATAATTTTTCAGAGAATTGGTATGGCCGAGGTCTTGGAACAATGTACTGGATTTATATTTCCGCCTTAACTACTCTCTTGTGTAAAAACTCAAATATAACTTTGTCTAAAACTTATAACTATTCACTTAAAATTTAATTTTAATTTTACAGGGCGTTCCATTTACATCTTTATCACTTTACTAATCACCATCGAGCGCTACCTTGTGATCGTCTACCCTCTCCGCTCAATTACATGGTTTAGTCTCTTCAAAACCAAGTTGCTTGCCACATTCATGATTTTCTTTGCCATTTTGATAAGCATTCCCCGGTACACCAGCCTTTATATTGGAGATAACATTTACACCAACCACCAACCTAAATGACGGTTTAGACGTTCCCAGTCTACGGGACTTTGAATACATCTATTTACCAACCAGATTTTATTCCTTGTGGCACGACACCTTTAAAGGAGTTCACGACCAGGTGGAGTACTGGATCCCTAATCCCCTTCTTCTTCTTTTCAACTACTTATCTTACAAGAAAGTGAAGAAACTTTGTGAAAAGCGTCAACAAATGAACTGCACTCAACGACAAGAGCTTCAAGCAACCCAAATGTTTGTTCCCGTGGCAGTCCTTATCCTATGCTGTAACCTATGGCCTACCATAGCTTTCGTGATTATGCTCACTATAAAAATATTCCATATAGAAATGTGGATGGTTTGGACTCTCACAATTGCAATTGCTAAAAATTCATCAGCCAATTTTTGGATTTATTACTATAGAGCTAAAACAATTAAAGATGAGGCAAGATTTGTTTTTGCTAAATTTACCAGTAAGGTGACAAAAATCACATGCAATGGTGATGGGGTTCCCAGGTTGTTGGGAAATTTAAGGTGCGGTCGCCCTAGCAATATAAATCTGTCAACTAGCGGGACAGGCGTCATAATAAAAGTATTTCTATAGTTAGAAGTTATGATATTAGTATATCACAAAGGTGTCTTGGAAACCATTACGTAGCCAAAGGGACAGAGCAGCGTCAATTATCTAGTCTTCCAGCTGTAGCTGTACCCCATCCCCATCTCACAAAAAGATTTGAACATGAGAAAACATGCATGCATTTTATATTTAAAGTATATACTTTGAGAGTTTTAATAAATGTATGAAAATTTTACTAGATCTCTTGAAGGAAAAAAAATTAAATTTTTAATTCTGTTCAATTTTTTACATCAAATGCCAGCCGTATTAAAATTTACTCGGAAGGAGGTGCAGCCTGTTTTTGTGACTTTGATGGCTTTTTATTATCAAAAACACATCCTCCAAAAACGTTGGACCACTTAAATCCACCAGGACAAGTGTGTGGAGGTGGTGGGGGTCCGGCTGCAGGTAATTCAGCTTGTGAACGTTCTGCTGGCCCAGGCTTTCCACCTTGATTAAATTTTCCAATTGGAAGACATCCATGTACCTCCACGTAACCAATGGGGCATGCTGGGGTGGGTAATGGTGGTCTTATCCACCAGGCTCTACCTTCATCTAACAAATGAAAAATAAACCGAATAGAAAAATACTTTGAATTTATTAATAACTTACCTAATTATTAATTAGTATTTATTTTTTAATTACCAGAAAATATGGAAATCACCAAAAAATATGTTAGGGTTGTTGAGTAATTGTCCATATTTTTTTTAAATCAACAAAAAATATTAACCAGAATAATTTATTTAAATTGCTTCCTCAAAGTTAAAACTGTGATAATGGAAAAGTAGTATATTAACCAGGTAATCTGCTAAGAAAGCTTAAATAATCAATCGGGTATATATAATTAATTCCGACTTGTTTTTCATTACCAACCTATTAAATCATATCACAGTCATAAAAATAGGAAAATAAAAAATAAAAATCGTCATAAACATTTAATATCTTTTACTATTCATGAGTATAGCATTGATGTTCATAAACAATGACAAAAGAACTCTCCTAAAAATCAAGATTAAGATATTAAACCGTGAACACATCAAAGTAATGTAATATTTAATTACACTCCAAAAATAGTTTTTGGTGTTTCGGCACGTTTATCTTTTTGCGTCATAATTACTCTATCGCTTATCTTTTACAGAGGGTAAAAAAAAAATTATCGTGTGAGACGAAAATATGTGGAATCTCTTTGTAGAGAGATCATGCATCAAAGTCAAAAGTCAACTTTACAAAAAAATCTACTTCATGCTTATTTATCGTTTTTATTCATCTCTACACTGCAATTGGTGCGTTTTTAACGAACAAGAGACCATTATAATTTTTTTTTTGCGTGTTACCCAAAAAAACGAAATATCAAACAGAAAAGCATAAATTACACGTATTTTGTATATCCATCTCATTATACATTACACATTTTACAAACCCTTTACAAATGACTTCTTTTTTGTGTGTTTAAAAAGTACTTTACAAACTGCAAATGAAGTAATTATTAAAGACTTGTATAATTAGTGCTCTTAGCCGTTTTTTTTCTTTGTTGTTGGTCGGTATAGTAACAAGATGCACGTTACCACGTACAAGGAATAAATGCATAAAGCGTTTATCAGAAACGGAAATGCCAAGAAAAAATTTAGTCAAGAATCGACTTGTATTTGCTCCAATTGTTTTTACACTTGAGTCAGTCTGTCAGAAAGAAGTACTCACACAAAAAGGGTACACAGTCAAAAGAGATGCTTGCTTACCTGCTTTTTTTAAGGGAACCCCAAACAACAAAATAAAATGATCATGTTAAGGATTGTGAATTACTTGTAAAAATTCGCAAGCTCACACAGTCAAGTCACACACGCTATGCCATGCCACGTCAAGTCAAAAGTGCATAGTAAAATTGTAAGAAGGAACTGATATATGATTATATTTATGTTTAAACGAAAATTAAGTATACAAAATGTGTAATTTAAAAAAATATATACACAAACATAAACGTAAACATATAAAGAAATATAAAATAAGTGGTCTGGTCTGGTCAGTCAAGTCAAAAATTCTAACCTTATGCTCGTCGTCACATATAAATATTTACGTCTATTGCAAAAAAAGATTTCTTATATCTGTTTTTATGGTTACATAACAATTTAGATTGGACTCTCAACAAAAATGTTACTATGGTTACTGTGATTGTTCATAGAAGCCAGCTCAAAATATTCCCGTTGATTGCTTTCATTTTTGTTTAACTAAAAAAATTATAATGTAACTTACGTATGCCCCCTGATGAACTGAACACTAAAAATATATGTGTACATATAGTCAATATATAAAAAAGTGCATAAAAATAGTTGGGAAACAATATACGATTGTTGAACAAGTTACTTCATTTAATGATATATGTGCGATATGATCCCATAGCCATATATATATTTTACGACGAACATTTCGTTTCCCCCATCACTGTGTTAGATATGCAGACATTAAACTAACCTAACAACCATTTTAGCCAATTTAATACCTTTTTTGATAGGTTACCGCTTGGTAAGATGTAAAGAGTGACCGAGGTTTTAGATAACAAATATATTTTTGCACAATATTATATTCTTCCACATTCTACAACATTCTAATAAAGTGGAAGTTGTAATCTAATAAATTCTACCTAAAAAATGGGATGCATTCAAAAATATTATTACTACGTGCTATGTAATCTTAAATAGTTCGTTGGGTTTATCATCATCGCTTATCTGTTTTATTTTTCAAATAAATTTGTAAGCTATTGGTTTTATTTCCTCATCCCTGTCATTATTGAAATTTTTTGAGTTGTTATAATTTTAAGTTACATTATAACGTGCGCTTATATGCGTGTGTGTGTCGGTGGTGGTTGGTGTGTGTCTACGTGCAAAAAAGTGCGTGTGCAATGGTGCAGCGTTAATTACTAGATTCTAGTGATGCACATATTAATTTTTGTTGTCTCCCCCATTTCCCCCCAAATAACTATACAGGTTATCCCCTTTGACGATGATGAATTACCCAAAAAATATATTAAGTTACATAACTAATATAGACGCTGACGCTGCTGCGCTGATTGATTTCCCCCCTTTTGCAAAAATTTCCTCATTCATTACTTCACTTGAATGGTGAATGGTTTGGTGGTGTAGCAAAAGTTAATATTGGTACATTGTTACAAATAAGCAATATTGCATGCCGTCGTCGTCGTGCCATTCAAACTGCTTCCTACTACCACCACCACCACCAACCACCTAATTTTAATCTTCAAGTAAATTAGGTAAAAAAAACAAAGCACTAACAGTAATTTATTTCGTATGGCAAGAGCACAAGGTGTTTTGGTGGTCACCAGGGAGAAGAATCCTCTAAAAATGGTTAAAAATACATACAAATACAAGCGACATTACAAATTGCCATCTTGACCGTGAGAAATAATTTAGTAGTTTTCCTCGAGACCAATACATGGATATAAATTCAAAATATAAAACAATTGTCCATTATACTCCAAAATGTGCTAAATATCTAATTGTCCTTATTTAAAAATTCCATGTAATTTTTTTCTCTGTTATCAAGTCCTTCTGCAAGTCATTATCACATTATTGTCAAGAGCAAACCAAGATGTAAATTTTGATTGATTTTTTAAAAAGAAAACAATAGTAACCTCGCCTCACCGTGATCAAGTGCACACGTTTTGATACCACAAATTGCATAAGGACATATGGACAAAGAGATGTGATAATAATAAGTATTCGTCTTTTGACCTGTAAAAATTAGCGGTTTGGGCTAATTTGCAAGGGAAATGTGAACAAAGGTATAAGTGTATGTGTTTTGATGTGGTGTCGGTCGGTGTCCTTAATGGATGCAGTGAAGATGAAGCAACCACTTATCGGCGATGATAACTTTAATCATAATCATATTAGCATAAGAATAATAGTGAATCTTATACAAAATTATATAACATGGTAAGGGTTGCTGGGTCATGGGTACACTTGCGCAATACAAATTGCATATGGCAGCCAAAAGGGGATGGATGTCGTTTTTTTGTGCATCTTCGTCGTACAGCGTGTTTGAGTGATGATGAGTGACCACATATCTGAAATATCTAGTTCACCAAAAAGAACAACAAAATTTGAAACTTTTCTTCCTCATTATTTCAGCCATGCCATAGTGCCTATAATAAACAGCATGATGATAATAATGAATGAAATAAGGTGCGCTATGAGAAGAGAAGGATTCTAAAATGCTTTTCATGCAACTTTCGATTGACTTGAATTATGCAACCAAACATATTTTAATAGACGACCAAAAAGGACCACTTGTGAAAAAGATGTCGTAACAAACAGGAGGCTTTTCTGTTCCTCGTTTTTAAAATATAAAATATATTCTGATTTTGAAATATGTACAGTTTACTAGTAATCAGTTCTGTGTTTAAATAAATTACCATGGTAGCAAAAATGCCGGCCATAACGACCATAGTAACAACGGAAGAACCGGGTTGAGTTCTCGGTAACATTTTTGTATGGAATAAATTAGTTTTTAAAAGTCACAGACGGTCAGAGTCATAAAAAAAAGGTTTTCTGAATGATTATATGATTTACCTTTGAGGGATTTCGTTGCGTAACTCCCAGAAAAAGACAAAAATTTGTAAGACAAGTGCAATAAGTTGTGGCATATTTTTTAATAGTTTACTGTGGTGATGGTGGTGGTTATTAGTTTTGTGTTGTTGTCGTTGTTGTTGCCCTCACACTTATCATTATCATCAGCATGTCATGCATATTAACAAGTGGGAGCAATAGTGCTAATCAGCCGAGCATCATCATCATCATCCTCAAAAGAGCCAAGCCAAGTAATACCAAGCAGCCAAGGACCACCACCACCAGCAGAAGAAGAAGAAGCAGCATCTTATTTGGAGGAAACTTTAGACAAAGAAGAAGGGTAGAAGGACCAGCGCCGAAAAGATCTAGAAGAAGACGAAGAAGAAAAAGGAGACGCTTCAGTAAAATTCTCGGTTGGGTGGGCTTACTCCAAATATTGCAGCGATAAGGATGACAAAAAGTGTATTTGAAAAAATGTGAACTATTTCCTATGAACGCCCAGCTCATTGCCGGGCATGAGGCTGCAGAAAAAATAAACTAGTTACCTAATTTTTGTTGCGAAAATGGAAACAGTTTAAAAAGAATTCAAATGAACTATTTTCAGATTGACACTAATTTATTTTATTGTAAATCAAAATATAATTTAAAAGATGATGAAACGGAAGTAAAAATAGATTTAAAGTTTTTTTTTGTGAAAAAAAGTGAGATTTATTTTTCAGTTTGAAAGTGAACATTGGCGAAATGAGAACACTAAGCTTACAAAGTGATTTTTGAGGACAGGAGTTTAATATTTTAGTGGTTTAGTAATAGTTAAATTAAGTAGTAGCTTTTTAAAAAAAATGTCCGGGTTCTGGAGAAGTGGCGGTGGTGCACTCAACTTGGCAGCACTGCCCATGCCCGTTTTGGTAGCAAGGTTATCTTTAATGAGTATCCCCACAGCGGTTGCCATGATGGCTGCGATGAGTTATTATAGCGATTTTCTGAAAAGCCAAAGTCCACATTTTTATGATCCCAGTCACATTGAAGAATTTGACTTTATTATTGGTAAGCTATTGAATCAGGCATACAACTAATGTGTCTTATGCAACTTGTGAAATAATTTTTTTGTGACTTTTTTCTCAGTTGGAGCCGGTTCAGCCGGTTGCGTAATTGCTAACAGACTGAGTAGACATCATCGTGTGCTTCTTTTGGAGGGTGGAGGTGATCCAACGCCCCTCACCTCTATACCCTCCTTGGCGGTTTATTTACAGCGTCTGGACAGCACAGACTGGCAGTACAGGACGGTACCCCAAAACAACTCTTGTTTGGCTATGGAAGAAAATCGTTCCTTATGGCCTAGGGGCAAGGGTCTCGGTGGAACGAGTAATTTAAACTTTATGATTTACCAGAGAGGTAATCCAAGAGACTACGAGCAACTTGCGGAGGCTACTGGTGATCCCGAGTGGAAATACGAAGAACTTTTACCACTTTTCCGAAAAAGTGAGGATTATCATGGGAACTTCCATCATCCCAGTAGAAATGGGAAGATTGACTCTGAAGAGTTGGAGGAGGAACACTATCATGGTCACACGGGTCCTTTGTATGTTGGGAAACTGAAAACAACTTATTTGGCAGATAAGTTTGTGGCAGCGGCGAAGGAAATGGGTTATGAGGAAAGGGACCTGAATGCCGAGCAGTCTGCGGGTTTTAGTCAGTTGGATGCAACATTGAAAGATGGTCGGAGATGGAGTACTTATGAGGCTTTTATTCGGCCTATACAACACCGAACAAATCTAGTCATTTACAGATATGCTCGAGTAGTGAAAATTCACTTGGATAGAAGTAAACACGCGTATGGTCTTACATACGTGAGGCACGGGATGGAAAAGTTTGTACGAGCGAAAAGGGAAATTATTTTGAGTGCGGGGGCGGTGGATTCCCCAAAGCTTCTTTTGCTATCAGGAATTGGACCGAGAGATCACTTGCACTCGGTGGGACTTCCATGTCGTGTTCACTTACCAGGCGTGGGTCAGAATTTACAAGATCATGTGACCACTCTTGTAGGACCCTTTACCATGCGCGCCAAGGGTCTCCTGATAGACCGCGATCTCAATCTGAACGCACTCCAGGCGTACATGAAAAATGGGGAGGGACCCATGTCTTCATTGGCTGGGGTCAGTGCTGTAGGCTTCATAAGTAGCAGTTTAGCCACTGAACCAGGTTGGCCGGATATTGGCTATTTTATGAGCGACAGTGGAGTGCACCGCTCCCTTGCCGATGACTTTACGAGGATCCTGGGTGTAAAACGGGGAATTCTACATAAATATTATGGACCCCATGTGGGACGCGATGCTAATTTCGTACTGGTCATGTTGGGAAAGCCAAAAAGTGTTGGGGAGATCCGCCTTTCCAGCAGAAGTCCCTGGGAAAAGCCAATCATTCAACCAAACTACTTCAGTCATCCTGACGATATAGTGAGGATGAAGGAAGCGGTCAAGTTTATCGTTGACCTTTATGAAAAGACAGAGATTTATCGCGCCCTTGGAGCTCGTCTTGTGCAAAATCCATTTCCAGGCTGTGAAGGGCATATAATGAAAAGTGATGCGTATTTTGAGTGCTACATTAGGCAACTTACAATGACGATTTATCATCCAAGTGGAACGTGTGCTATGGGCAAGGCTCATAATGATAGTAGTGCTGTGGTGGACTCCCATTTAAAAGTGTTGAAAATTCGGGGTCTTAGGGTAGCCGATACAAGTGTACTGAGAACGATAACCAATGCCAATCTAAATGCGCCTGCTATTCTTGTCGGGGAAAAGGCTGCATTTTTGGTGCGCCGCTACTGGGCAAACCAGTTTGAAGTTTGTACAAAGCTTAGTTACTATTTTTATAGGAATTATGAAAAACTATGCTTTTACAGTGCTTTTACATAAAGGCTACTTTTATACACCACAACACGTCACCACATTGCCATATTTACTAAAGCAATATAAATACTTAATGAAAATGTGCTAATATTAAGGGATGTTTTGAGATATAACTGTATTTCCTACTTATTTATGTGTTATATGTGTATACCAATAAATTTTTTGAAAATTACTCCAAGAATTCGAACGTTTTCATGTCTATGACTTAAAGTATAGCATAACTAGTTAATATGCATGAGATTCATTGCCTCGCTGAAAATTAGGTCGACTGGTAGAATTGCAAAATTCGCTATTTCAAAATATTTATGTGCAAATTTTTATAATTTAGATTAGAAAATATGATGTGCTGGCGATGATGATATCAATGATGGTCACGCAGCTTGACAATGTCACATGTATGCTAGCTTATTAAATTACAAAGTTAGCTTTTAATTGAGTTGATGTAATTTCAGATTTATTTTTGTGGTATTGACCGAAATTGATTATTTGAGCAAGTATAATACTTGTTTTGAAAGCTATGCAACGTAATGTAACTTTATTCTTTTCTAACAAGGTTAGATTTTAGGCACATGTGTTTATAGTCTCATAATTGCCTGGATAAATTCAAGTAGTTGTTTAATTGGTTGGTTAGTTTGAAAGTCCTTCTGCTGTCTACACCGTATACTATTAACATCTCTGACAGCACATAAGACAA
Organism: Entomobrya multifasciata; assembly: GCA_034693345.1. Classification (NCBI taxonomy): domain Eukaryota; kingdom Metazoa; phylum Arthropoda; class Collembola; order Entomobryomorpha; family Entomobryidae; genus Entomobrya; species Entomobrya multifasciata. Next base: position 17,856 of record JAQFXM010002366.1, read on the forward strand.
TAGGAATCATGCCTTAATTGTATGAGTTGCAGCTTAATTACATAAACATCATTAACGTGTCGGTCTGCAAGATATTATTTACTTTGCACTTTGCGCCCAACCTACCCTGCTGCTTTCACCTTTTCTTCCGATTTAAATCTACAAACTAAACAACAACACTATACGCATGATATAAGTACTTAATTTCAGTCGTCAGTTGATTTATGTAACTGATTATATACGCAATGGACATGTGTCATCAATATCAATTTCTGTGGAAATTAATTTCAGGGACAACAATAAATAACAACACAAGGTTTTCTTATATTCATTTCTTATTGATTACATGCATGCAGGTACATAGTTACAGTTACAAACCCAACCGATTGCGTGAAACAAAGAAATTAATTTCAATGCTCTACAAAAATAAGCTATTGGAAATTTGATACAAGTTTTCATCAAAAATTGACGACGACTAAATGCGCATTGAATGCAATGGCAAAAGTAACGAGCATGAAATGTCGCTTAAAAAGGGAAAGCAAACAACAATTTGTTAGACATAAAAATAGCATAAAAACGAGGAATCCTGCAACTTGAAAAACCTTCAGTTTAATGTGTGTACTATGTCCTAAGCCTCACATGACATGACATGACACGCATACTATTAAAAGCCAGTAAAGCTATTAACTTTCCTCTTCCTCTCTGTATGTCCGCCCGTCCGTTTATGCGCGAGCTATTATTTCAGTTAGTACTAAACCAATTTTGTGTTCCAATTTGACGAGCACCTGCCTAGTTTACTTAATTTGCATCTTTGCACAGTCTCTGTCTTACGTTGCCCCTTGCATTTTAAAATTGTACAAGTGGATTTAATTCACCTTCGGTACTTGCTTACATGCGTGCTTGGATGGTTTGTTACTTTGAGGAAATTAGGTTTTTCTTTTCCAATACATGAAATTAAAGATCTGAAAACATAATGTTCAAGTTACTTAAAATTTCATAGCATAACATGAGAACTTTGCACCATAGCACCGCACACTTATATACAAGTAACCAAAACAAAGAGAAAAATTGTTTTCAATTCACCTCAGTTTTCTTATTTCCGCAAGTGGATGACCCATGAAAACAATTTTGCCGAAAAAGTCTTCTTTAGCTTTAATTACAAGTATTGTGAAAATTCACCTTGTTTTAGTAGTAGGAAAACATATTACAAGTGTACACATTCTCTCAACATGGCATCTCAATTAAAAGCTACGTGGTCATCTCTATGTTCAAAATTAAAGAAGTTAATACCCAAAGGGGACTTGCCCTACATTCTAAACCACTACAGAAATGTGTGCTTTTGTCCCCTTCCATTTAAGGATCTGTCTGTTGGCCACTGGCTTCTTATACTCAGCCTCTTCTTAATATCTCGAACTTTTGCTTATTCACACGTTCTGTATTACATGTTTTGTCGTATCCCCGAATTATCAGTGGAGTTTTCTGGAGATCAATCAAATATACGTGTTCTAACTTATATCGATGTCCTCATGTGGCTCCTATTATACTTGACCTATATCCCTGCTGACCTTCTCTTACTCAACAAATCCTTTCACCGATCTGCTCGAGGGCTATTTTACCAAATTTCTGAGGAAACCAAAAACATTCCAAACCTCAAAAGTGGAAGGAGATGCCTTGCCATGCTCCCATTCCACGAGAGCCTTGTTCAAGTATCTTTAATTGTCGTTCTCTTAAATACAATTTGGCCTGCAATGGACGAGTTTACCCAAATCTACGCCCGATTTCCAGCTCAGTTCCATAACCCATTAAATCGCCTAATAAATTGGCTCCTTGTGTCACTAACAATCATGGGAACGAACATGTGCATAACATTCCTCATAGTTTTTCCAGCGTGTCTTGCGTACTGGATTGGTGAAGTGCTAGAAATTGTAGCTAAGGATGTCCTTGCTCAAACGAGGGGAAATACAGCAAACTGTGAAAATATTCGGAAGATGATAAAACGTTATACAACTCTCTTTATGGCCGTTCGGGAAGTAAATAAACTTGTAAAGTTTCCAACATTCATGCTTCATGCTTTGGTAACAACACAGCAAATGGCAGAAACTTTTACAATGCTGACGTTACGAGACAACGGTATTGATTCTGGTGCTTCATTCATCATTGATCTAACAGTAATTCATTTTATTCAATTAATGTGCAAAAGCTTTATTTAGATGAAAACGGATTGCTTATGTATGTTACCCCTCTCTTTGTGCAGTTGTCCTTCCTAAGAGCTGCATACGGCTTTTACGCCCTCACCTATCTGACAAAAGGAATGGGAAAAATTGAAGAGTCAATTCGAATCTGTATGTTACACCTGGGCAAACTGAGCATGCGAACTGGGGCAAGTAGTAAAGATATGAAAGAAATCAGACAACGGATTCGATGTATAAATGCAATTAAAATGAACATTGGGCCTTATCCACTTGAAAGGGACATTGCACTCAGGGGATCATTCTTTTACATAAATAATTACGCAACAGCAGCGTTATGGCCTAGGGGGGAGTAGACAAGGGAGGATGATGGATGATGGATAACCATTTTAGTATGTATTTCGGAGAAATTTCAGAGAATAGATACCAGACAAGGAAATCCATTGATGCTTTGTATAAGCCTGGATGAGAAGAGTGAGTGCAAATTTTAGAGTGTGTTACCAAAATACATTTTCACAAGCATAAAGTCATCTTAGGATAGAGCTAAATGTATACAGTGGTAATGCAATTGATGAATGAATTATTAAATGAATGAAGCTACATGACATTATTTAATTAAAAATATAGTATAACAAATGTGCTACTCATCGTTTTGATCTGATGTTAAGTTGATGTATCTTGGCTTTTGATTTGTGATTTGATTACATAAATTACTACTCTGCGACTACGGTCATTGTTATATCTGCTTCACTCACATTAAACTAACGCCGTCACATTCACATAATCAAGCACACTCTAATCAGCTTAATTTCAATAAAAATTGCTCAGAAACTCAAGAAATTGCAATATGCAGCACCCCAAGCAAGTTGAGAAAAATGGTGTAAAATTGGATCTTCAGCCTTACCATCATATCGCTCGTTGGGATCGACCAAGGAAGACACTGGTCCAAGCTGTTTGCCAGCCTATAGACTTGTTTGTCAGTGGTAGAATTAAATGAAAATATAATTTAAAATAAACTATTTTCTTAGTTTGTCTAAAGTATACTACTGTGATACAAGCTGGGAAACTATCCCACACCCCTTCAACCATGGAATTTCTGGTAAAAAGGGAAATTCTATTAATTCTGGATCAAGCGAGATGACTTAACTGATATGGTTACCAATGGCAACAAAATAAGAAAATTGGACTTCATATTACCGGAAGTGATCTTGAATGGGAGTGCCCATGGCTGTATACTTTCCGTGGGTCCTTCTCAGTCCAACTCTTGTCGTGTGATATCAGCTCTGGCGTCCAGACTAGGATTGAGAAGCGCTCATGTTCTTGTTGAAACGAATGCAGCAAAGTTGAATGGTGACATGCAAGAGTTCAGTGAAGGTAATCTCTTTTTTCATAATTTATTTGGTACAAAATTGTTCTTCGTGTCGAGGGAGGAGTACAGGTCATGGGGTATGGATGTGCTGTTGGAGGAAGCCAGAGAAAAACTGGTGAAGGAAGGGGACGCCTTAAATCATTACATTCTTCCAATGGGTGGGTGGAAGTAAAATTCAAGGGGTATTTGGCTACATTGAAGGGTTTAAGGAAATCGAAGAGCATATTGGACTATTGAACTTGGCTTGGACATAGATTAAATCGTTTTTGCGTGTGGGAGTTGTAGTACAGCTGCTGGTATGGCGATTGGGAAATACATGTCTAAAACGAAATTAAGGAATGTGAAGTTGATTGGATACGTTGTGTGGGAGCGTCCAGCTCAGTCTAGTACCACGTGTCTATATAGACGAGATTTACGGATGCTTTCAAGCAAGCAAAATGCCTTGATGAAATAGTCGCTATTTAAGGTAAAATACTGATGAATGAAACGTGTCACTAATTAAGTAAACTGTAATTTCTAGTGATGTGTAAATATACATAACTCGGCCTATACAACGCCTACACACACGGGACGATGTCCAGTTATAAAGAAACTGTGTATTACAAATACGCATTGATTAGACAACCTGTGAAGGCCAGATTGTTAATACATAACTTTATTGAATTAATACATCACAGAAATAAAAATAATAATTTTATTTTCTTGGAAGTTTTCATCTCGATTTTCGAATCTTGTTATTAGTCTACACTCTACACAAACAAATCATAAATCATACTGTTACAATATGCTCTGCTGCACTGCAACTCTCTATCATAACGTTTATCTACTAAAACTTCGTTCTACTAAAAATACTAGTGCATCAAAACAATTCATGCACATTGATTGTAATTACAATACAAACTATGGGGAAAAATATTATACACAAAGAGATACAATTAAAGATTGTAAAAATATCACTAGTTATGGATACTTTTCTTACAGATTTACCTGATAAAGTACATTATTGACTCAATTGTCTTTGTCCTTCATTTTCATGACTTGTTACCAATGAATTAATCTTAACCTAAACAGCAACAAGCTTCTCATATGGTATGTTTTACACCTTAGATTTCATGTTTTGAAAAAGGAAAAATTACTAAAACAGACGCCTACTTACAATTCGTATTTTTGGAGGAAATAATAAAACGAAAAACAATATCGCGTTGTAGCTGTTGTTTTGTACATACTTGGCCATTGTAAATTGTAAACAAAAGTCTTTCAGAAAAATTTAAACAAATTGAGCGGGTAGCAAAGTAACAGTTAACATTGTTCATTTGTATTTAGCCATTAGTCATGATTTTTCCACACTAACTACGATATTCTAAGTATGGCTGTCTAAAATTAGTATAAATGATTAAGGAAGTTCCCTAATTTCCTTGCTAATTTATTTAAAATATTGAATTAAACTAATCAAAATTCATGCCTGACAACGGAACTGGCTATTCTCTTTGCATTCATTGCCTCAATTTTGGATAAGACATAAGAATGAAAAGGAGATTCTAAAAGTATAAATGGTTACTCCCAACAAATGTAGACACAGTTGGTGAGTCACCAAGTCCCACTTGAGCCGCCAGTAGTGATTTTATTTCAGCTTGTAATAGTGCATCACGTATACGAAGTTTTCGAAGAAAGCCGCTAATTTTGGAAATCTCTTGTTTGTAAAAGGTATTCTCGCTTTGAAGTTTTTGCAGCTGTGTCTTCTTAATTACTCTATATTGCTTTGAATATTGATTTTTCTTTAATCTATTTTTCTCCTTTGGAGCCAGATTGCTGCCTTCTAACTGGGTCGATGTCTTGCTATTCATGCTCTTGTCAGATCTCGCTGGATGATGAATCGTATTTTCAGACGGCATAGTATCAAACTTATCTAGCTCCTCTGCTTCCTTTATTAACGCGGCAATATCACTCGGCACTGAGTCTCTAGCCCGTATTTGAACTGGTGGTGCGTGTAACTGAAAATAAAAGAACAAAAATTTGTAATGTGAGCAAGTTGATAAAGATTTTAAATAATCAAAAAAATGAATTAATTCGATAGGCTTAAAATATATATGAGAATGAGTGTAAAAGTGTGTATGCATTAAGATTTCTGATCAATGAGTTCAATACATGCATGTTTTTATGCCATTTGAGGAATTAGGCAAGCAAATATATACACTACACATTTTGAAAATAAAGTAGAGTCTGCTTCACTTTAATTATCAACCTCCTTGCTAATATTTTTGTTTCTATTTATGATTTGCTTCTAAAACCAATGTCTGTTAATCAATCGTGAAAAATAAATAATAACGCTTGTTCAGAATCCCTCGAACATCAAATTAACCAATTTTCAACTAAATCCGGGAATAATCTAGCGATCTGATAATTTTAAAAGTTCATTTTTTGATATGGCAAGTCCAGGGGTAGATAATCGAGGTGTTTGGATTTATTCTCGACATGCCTTTAAAGGGTTTTCCAAAACTCAATTGTAAAAAATGAATAAAAAATCTTGTACACGATTACTAGAATAAGCCCAGTCCCCCGACTACATTCGCATCTAATTTTAGCAGTTGAAGCTCTTCAAAGATTTCTTTTTTTAACGTTGGAAGGGTATCAGAGAGGAAACAGAGATATATACATAAATATGCATGATATTTTTGGAATTACTTTACAGTGCTTTCTTAACTATCCTTGATTCCGCGTCTAGGTGCTTAAATACAAATTGTTTTCAAATTTTTGCAATGCAATTACAAAAAACATAGAAACGCATGTGCACACAATTCGAAACGAAAGGGTAGGGTCGACCTATGCAGTAAGGGACACTCATAGAAATTTCCATCCGACGGATGAAAATTTCCATCGTTTACTCCCGGGATGGATATTTCTATCCCACGGATGGAAATCTTCATCCCTAAAATCTAGTTTGTAAATCAATCATATATTCAATATATAATTTGACACAATGCGAATAAAAGCTTTCCCCTGTATTTTACAGAGTGAATCACAGGCGTTTCGGAAAACAATGCATCTATCGGGTTCCACTAGTTCTCAGTAAAATGTAAAGATACGTTTTATAAAGTATTGGGATTGAGATTTCCCTCCGCCGGAAAATTAACTAAAAATTTTATTGGAAGCACATAATTATAGAGTTTTTAATTTTCCATCTTTTAGTTCTTTTTTTTATGAAAATAAATTTTTTTTTGTAATCTGTAGTTAACTTTAAAGTTTCAAAACTTTAAATTAATATATTTCAAAAACTCCACGACATAATTTTAAAAGCCACGACAAAAATGCTCGAAATTTTATGACGAATCTAATGGTTTAATCAGTTTTCCGAGCCCGCAATGTGCGCGGTAGTTTGAAAATTTAATCAGTGATTACGGATGGAAATGTCCATCCCTAGGATGGAAATCTCCACCTTTTTATGCAAAAACTAGTCTCGGGAGTAGAATTTCCATCCGTGAGAAGGAAATTTCCATCCGCGGGATGGAAATTTCTATGAGTGTACCTTACTGCGATGGGCTCCTTTAAAATGTGCAGGAGGGAACCGTTTTCGTAACCATACCCGTTGAGGTCGTCCTAACTCCTTCCTTACCCTTTTTTCATACCCACATAGGCGGCATTTTCATTTCAGCCTAGAACCTTTAAAAGCCAGCATGTACGTATGTATGTATAACGAAAAGGAACAAGTATTTTTGGTATTGAGAAGGAGCATGAATGATGGGGTGATGGAAACGGAGGAAGCGTGTTTATGAGAACGAGGAACGAGTTTTTGGGGT
>JAQFXM010002367.1:0-25174 GCA_034693345.1 Entomobrya multifasciata
CTATAAATAGAAGTGTAAAATGAAAGCAAGTCGTTCATTCGCCATTGTAATTCGATCTGAAGTAGATTGATAGATTTTGATGTAATTTTGATAGTACCAGTCGTAGTGACTGTGGAAGAGTATTTCGATAGTACCAGTCGTAGTGGCTGTGGAAGAAGTATTTTGGTATTTTGATTTGATCTTTGTTCAGTAAATTTGTGAAACTGAATAAAGTTGATGTATTTGATTGAAAAAGTAATATCTCGATTCTCCTGCGTTCCTGACATTGATTTGAGACGTTGAAAAGCATAGGGTTCTTTATATGGTCCTTCTCCCTTTTACACCGAACAGTTCTATGAAAAATACAGTCCACTGATGTTAAGATCGCGTGAAAGAAATCTACCTGGAGGATTCAGGAAGGCAGCCGACTCATTGGAGTCACGAACCAGGCTGTCGCAAAGGATCAAGGCAAGTGATGTACGGAAGGCCGAAGTACCAAGATGGGATACTGGAAGGCTGCATCATGAGGATCTGGAGCAGAAGGAGTCCTACGGGCAACGATTTTTCCGCGAGCACGAAGAAAGTTTGAGACAGGAACGAAAGGAGCGTGAGATAGAGATGGAAGAACGAGAAATTGAAACACATAAAAAGAAACTGGAAGTGATATACAGACAAGAAAACGAGGAGCCTTACGTCGCTATTTGGCACCGCGTACACTTCCAAAATTCGAAGATCTATCAAGATAGAGAACAGAAAATGTGTTCCGAAAATCATCAAGATGACTTGGCAGTGGTAGATTACTAAAACAGATAAAACCCAAAACCGCTTCGTCTTCTTTAGCTTCTCTTGTTAAAACTGTTTTCTTTGTTGTGGTGGTGTCAACACAAAAAATAAACATTTTCTATACATACCATAGCATTTATATCAGCAAACGTGTCTTGGTGTGCGTATCTTATGTAAGCTGAGATGAGAGATATTTATGTTTTGCATATTATAATATTTGAATATCTAGCCATCCAAAAACCACTCAATGCCAATTGCAGCAGCAAGAGCAAGTTATTTTCATCTTCATAAAAACCTTCAAAATATTTGGCTCACAGTTATAATATTATGTACTTAAGCCTCTCTGACATAAATATTACATGGATTTGTGCATGTGTCTAAAAACTAAACAAGAACTTGTGTGTCTAGCAATTGGACTAACATTTTGTGAAGAAGACATAACAGTAGTAGCTTCTTTTATCTCTCAAGAGAGAAAAAAGTAGACGATAGCCAAAGCTACGCTCTTTTCTTGTCTTGTTAAAAGGCATGGAAAAAAATATTCACTAATGCCTCCCGTCTCTCTCCCGAGTAAATCTGTGAATTCCAAGTTGCCATTTCTAAAGTGATGAGATGAGGCGATGAGGGTGATGATGATGATGATAATCATGATCGTGTTCATGACGAAGCACTCAACAGCTAGACAGCAACACCACACACCTTCGCAAATAAATGTAAATGTGTGCACACATATTGTGCAATGCAATGATACACTCCTTGAGAATGTTGTTCACATTTACGCATTCTTTGAATTATAGATGACATCCTAGTCTTTGAATTACTCATTTGATTCCCAGTGATGTGTACCATAAAGACACTGTGGATCAAGTGCAGAGGATATAAAAATATATGTGTACATTATTTGGTTGGACACATTACAACATTTTACAACAGCCAATTTTACATTTTATAAACTTGTCTCTGTGCACAAGATGTTGTTTCCTTATTTTTTTCTTTTTGCTGCTTCACAATTCCTCTTTTGCCAGCAGCTACTTGACTTGTGCAAAATGATCAAACAGAATGATAAGCTAGCAGCATAAGAATGGAATGGAAGTGTAATCAGTGTACCGATACCGATTTAAACTAAATTACACGCTTGTAACATGTTTGCATAAAATCTTACCCTTTTCTTGTAAACACCTACGCGTAAATTATACATAGACATCGTAAAAACCCATGCGTAAGGTGTATGCACAATGTGTTTTCCGTATAATACTGAGATTTCAAAAAATTGTAATGCGTAGTTCAATACTATAGCGAAACTATAAAATTGCGGAACAAAATTGCACGCTGGGATTCGAATGATCATCATTATATCTCTTAAAACCACACATAACCTTCATGGACCTTTCTAAACTAATCCTCTCAAAAAATATAGAGATTTTATTTTATTCTTGATACGCTCAATTTGCACTTACTGTTGAAATATTGGCGATCCGGTTAATATCCTATAAAATGTCTTGCAAGCCGACATCCACCTGCACCAGTGCCAAGAAATGTACTACCACAATTGCCAATCAAATTAAACTTGAACGCACACTTTTGAACTTCAACTTGATATACTTTCCCTGTTCGCTCCGGAAATCAGTTTTACTATGTAATAAAATCGAAATAAAACATACTTTCGCCTCTTACCACGCAAAATGCAAGAATTGTATATCTGCGCGGTATTATGCGTTTATCCAAACGAATAAAACCAAACTACACACATGATGCCCAAACACAACCTAAATATTAGCGAAAATTATATAATTTCTGAAAATGACACTAAAGCATTTTTTGAAGCAAGTGTTTGCATATTCGTTATTCTATCCGTGATGTTGTTTTTTAAACTGAATAACTTTTCTTAAAAGTATTCTTATCACATCCTAAATACCAACATGTGAACACACTCTCTGTGAATGAACACAACAATATCCTTACCAAGACTGACAATGACTTTACTGGTGGCAGCAGCGGTACATAATCAATGTGTCACATATAATATTACATTATTGTCACAATCACAATACAAGTATTACGTCGTTGTCGACGGTAGCAGTATTAAACCTCCAGCTGGCAACAATACAATAAAAACGATAACATGACTTTTCTTGCTGCGAGCTTTTTAGTGGATAATATGTTGTAAAAGAATGAGCGAGAGAGATCTCTGCAATAATGTAACAAATAGCAGCAGAGTTTGCATTGACTCACTCATAAAAAATCACAAAAAAGCAAAGTCAATTTTAAGTTAAGTCAAACTTCTCCTTCAGCCGTCTTCTTCATCTTCCACCACTACCGCATTGCACTGTCACTTGTTCATAATATTATCAACGTCACTTCGTGTGTCTTGATTCAGACTGAAGGCTAAAGCTACATTTACAGAGAATGTGTATAAGTCAGCAAAAAACATTCTCGCAGCTTCAATCATCTTGTATCGTGTGTTTCTTAAAAAGAATCAACTTGCTTTGCCTTACCAAGCTCATATTTAAAAGGAATGAAACATTCGAAAGTGAACGTAACAACAAGTACCATGGCTCTGTGCACATCCATCCACCCAATGTGAATGTAGGTACATAATGAAATCAAGCACCATTCGCCTTACTACCAGACCAGCTATCTTCGTCTCAAAATCAAGAGTTGTCTTCATTCATTTTTTTCTCAATGTGTAATAAGAAGAGAGCAATTCAGTTCAAAAGCAATTTTTATACACACAATCTAAACCCCAAACACACAACCGAGATTTCAATTGCACTTGTTTATGAGTTGTGATTTTAGGATGTAAGACATGCCATTTTTCTAAGAAAATGAAGGATAATACGGTAAGCGGGGATCAGTGCCTGTACTACAGCTTATCTTGACGTTATTACTCATATTCATATACACGGCAATCGGCATCTTTCATGAAAACTTAAATATGTATGCATGTATACATATCTGAGTCTGTATCTACGACGGACTCTCACTAATTCAGTACACAAATTAGAATATGACTCATCACAAGTGTGGTACTAATCACTAATCTCACCAAGCTATTTTGAAATCAAACCACGATGCAGTTTTTTTATAAACCTCAAGTACAAAATTGCATTTTATTTGAAAACATAACATGTTTACTTGAACATGCGAAGCTTCACTTGCAAGCAAACCAAGCATACAATCTATAAGAGCAAATTTATGTTTAATATGAGTAAATCATAAACTTTGCTTATTTTTGTCCTATTACACCAATGAAAATGATGACTGGATTTCTGGCTTAGACAAGATAATATACCTTAATTTGCCCTTAACTCTCCACATTACATGTAATCTGTTCTGTCTGACAAGTAGTAATAACAGTGACGAGTTCTATGCTCAATAGTAACCAAAATTTTATTGCAATTTTCCCTAGTCTACGTGATGAATTAGTCGACTAAACATGATTTAAGTACGTGCCTATTACTGAAGGCACATTTCAGTTAAAATTTATTTTTCTTCCTTATAAAAACTTAATGCGTGATTTTTTATAATACTTAAATCATTTTATGCACATACTTTGTATATTCTTATGCTGTTGGGAGGACAGCACTGCTAAAATGATATAACATTTATACTCATGCGTTCTAACATAATTTCACTTAAGCGCCATGTAATAATGATTAATTGAAACGTGGAGAGCGTTTTAAAATTATAGAGAAAATGGCATATGTCTAATAAATATATTGCATACTAAGAAAACAATTTCTATTTAAGAAGCCTTAAATTTTAAAGATAAAAAAGTTACACAGGTTCTGATATGATACGAACACCATGATCCCTAAGTTTACTTTTAAACGCTTTAAACTACAGAACGAGTGGAGTACGCTCAGAATTTTAATAGGCTTTTTATCGGCGAAACCACACGATAATTTCATTAAAATCCATATATAGACTTAATCCCATGTTTTAGGAAAAAACATTGCACATGTCAACTCAACTCACGTCTCGTCTTCTACAACAACAGGTAATAATATTTACAATCTTTTATAATTTTGTCTCCTGCTACTTTACTTTTTAAGTACGTATGCATTAAAAAAGCATCTTATTTTTGAAACATTGTATTAAGAGTCCAAAATTCTCAAACCATTTCTTAATATTCACAACGTAAAAAAACAATCATTGATGCGGTTGCTCACTATAAGTATACCTAAATGGCAACCCCGTTGGGTATTACATAGCTTTTTTGTTTGTTATCTATGTCTCCTTGAGAGAATATTTTTTAGGACTACCAGTACAATGGAAAATAAAACATGCATGCATTATACAATAGACAATTTGGATGATATGCCATCATCATCAACACTAGAGTAGCTGGCTATAGCAAATTGGACATGAAATTATCATTATCTAGCTCAGTAGAGAGCAGCAGCAAAAATGTGGCTATAGCTGTGCTGTGTGTAAATGTGTGGTGTTCTCAAGATTATCATCAACAAAATGGGACTAACCATTATGTATTTTTTCATGTTATTATAATGCACAAGCATAAATAACAACAATATAACTTGGTGGAAAAGAAAAAGAGCAAATAACACATCAAACAATAGGTCTTCTTGTTTCCCATCCATTTTCTGTCAAAATACGGTGAATATAACTACTTGTCTAGACTGCAGACGTAATTTTTAAGACTTTCTCCGACGAAATTTGTTGCTGCTAAAAAATTCAAAGCTTCGTTTTCCACAAGAATTGCAGGCAAAAGAAAAAAATTGACTCCCTAAGGTTCTTTGCGTGTATTATATGTGCATTGCATATTGCGTCCAAATGGCAGAGAAAAAGGCACTAAGGAACAACAGGGGAAACTTATGATGACGAAGATGGGATATGAGATGAGAGTGTGTTTTTATATAGTGCAGGCAAGCAGCATCCTTCTTCGGATCTCCACAAGTCCGCTGTGAGTTGTGACACCAAAACCACCCTTGGAACAGGGGAGTACGAAATGTCGAATCACCGGTAAACGTGGTTTGCTTGTGTTGTTGGTGGTGGCTGGCGCTCATGAAAAACCATTACACACAGTTGCTTAATTTTTTTAAGCGCATGAAAGAGTGAAAGCTACAAAATAAAAGGTAAAGGTGTACACCAACTTGCATTTTGTGTTATGGGCTTTTGCGTGAGGCTAAAGAAGGATGTTTTTTCAGAGAGGGTACGTGCTACATGTAATGCACGCATTCACATATTGTGGTGGTTGCACTCACTCCTGAGGGTGCCATAAAATACCCGAGTTCGGGAATTTTTCGTTTCCTTTAAGTTATAACAAGCGCATTCATAACGTTCATCCTTGTGGGCCAGGAGCAATAACATGAAAAAGCTATATTTGCTGCTGGTGTACACACAACACAGAAGTATTTCTGATTCAATGTTTGGAAATGTAAGTAAAACATGGCTACATATTTTTTCTGAGGGAAAAAAGTTACTTTTCTTTATATTTGTTTTGTTTTGTGCTTGATGTTCTTTTTTACGTTCTTCTTCAGATGTACATATACAATATAATGGCCTTATATACACATTTTTCTTACTTTTTTTTACCTTTTCGTATGTATATTACATCACATGCAAAAGAAAATACGGTAAAAAGAAAAGTGAAAAAACTCAGCCAACTGATCCAACTGAATATCCATTAAGAATTAAAAACATCCCACATAAATATCTTCTTCCGCTCCGTTCTTCTGGTCACAAGGGAATACATTTAAAAAATGTTTTGCTACAAAAAGACCACCATGGACTTATCTGCTTCTCTTCTTTTCATATGAGAGCTGTAGTGAGTGAGATGTTCAAAACCCATATTGTATTACCACTTACTTTCTGTATGTATACATATGTGGTTATTTGCCTGTGTTCTAAAAAAGCAAACAAAAATAAGTGGTGGAAGAGAAGAGGATATTCTTTCTATTAAGCCACACAAACAAACTGCATCGTATATATGCACATATTTCAGTTCAGCCGTAGTAGATATCACTGATACCCTCCAAAAAGTACCATGTTCAGTACCCCTCTCCTTCTTGCTTCCAAGGCTTATGAGTTCATACACTTTTCGAACATGTTTGCATGTGCCTTCGTATACCTTAAATTTTTCTCCTGGCATACCCATTTGCCATCACCATCATTGTATTTCATTTAACCGCCGTATAATATTGTACTTATCTAATGAACATATTAACCATATTCTGTGTACAGCTTTTTTATATTGTACTGAATACATGTAGATATTTGTATACCAAAAATATTTCATCCAAAACTCCAATGAAGCAATCACAACACAATTTTCTTACAAAAATGAAAGATAGAAAACAGCAATATTCCACCGCATGTTTAACAAAGAAAACCATAAAAAATCTCAAACTAGGTAGATTCTCATTTCGAAATAAGTTACATATGACCAAAATATGTTTACATGTAATCCGAGGCCAAAATCCACATTTAGACATGGCCATCAATAAAAAAATTTGTACCCTAAAACCCCTTTGAGCAGTGTATCCTACAGCAAACTAGTAGAAGGAATAGATTCTAGATTCTGTGTAAATAGATTTCAAAAAATCATTTCACCACTGGCTCATAATGTATATTACATTTTTGAGACTACCAACTTCAGGTTAAGCCAGCAAATGTAACAAATATGTATGTATACATCAATAAACGCAGCAAGATTTTCTTGTAAAAGTTGGAAGAACTGGAAACAGGTTCTTCTCCAACTTGAAAAAAATGAGGTGGCACGGATATATAGATGCATGAATGGTTCCAGAGAACCAATAACGCCACCAAAAATGGAAAGATTGTTGATGATATGATAGGCATCACGCGGTTGCGGATGCTTGTCGATCTTTTTTGGAGAGCAAAAAGTACCAGTTCTATTTGCAGTTGTGGCACATACCAAAGAAAAAGCAGAATGTAATGTTGTTGTAACCCCATAAAAAACAGTGAGATGCACGCATACAGACTCAGACAGTTACAACGATACATTTTATAAACAACAAAAGCCAAAACCAAACCACCACTACAGCTACTGGAAAGCTCGTGTCATAATTTAAAATCATCTAGAGAGAAGAGAGCAGCGTAGAATCCGACTATTATGTAATATCCATCCATTCCCCTTTCTAGCTGGTATTTATGTATATGTACGTATGTTAGTGTGTGGATGGCCAAAAATATGTTCTCCCATTTTCTTGTTGGGCATGTGTTGGCCACATACTACGTACCAATATCATTTGAAGATATTAGCGTAAATTTCAAAAAGATATTTATAAATTGGTTGCCCTAAGCTGAAAGGAAACATTACTTCCATTACAACCTGTCTGCCTTGCCACCCTCGCACCATTCCAGAGAGGAAATATATGAATGCAGGAATACAACAAATATTGATAAAATGGATTTTTTGCCATTAGCGTTCCAAACTGGAAGCCAAAAGCTTTTGCCATTTTACACTTAAACTGAAATAAAAAACTGCGCTGCGTAGCGAACTCTATCACACAATATGGTTGGCTTGTATACTGTGTGTTGTATATTATGTGAGTGTTGTTTACTCATTGCATGAGGAATTTATTATCAGTTGATTGGAAATTGTGTTTCTTTCTTGTCTTAGGTTTTATAATAGTTGCAGCATCCCAATCTTCTCCTCACACACAATAAATCCATTATTTGTGCGCACTTTACCCAACCAGACCAGAAGCCCAGTAATGTGTTTTTACAAAAGGCAGGCCAAGCCACAACAAGAAGATAACGAGTGCGTGGGGGTCTAGTCTACATGTACGCATGAAATGTATGTATAATTTATTATCACAATGCATGTCGCCTGCTTAGATGTTTTTGCTTCTGTTTTCCCTTTACCTAATCGTCCCTGTGACATGTTTTAATAATAACAATTTTTCAATGTTTCATCATCGTCATTGCTCATTATCTAGAATAATGGTTGGATATAGACACAAAACACTCCAGCTTAGCTTGCGTAACCTTTTCTCTCCCTCATTCTTTGGGAAAATGGAATGAGCTATTGCTCAATTTGCTGTGCTGTTTGCATTTTTCTAATCTGTATATCCCTTGCTATTCCCAAATAATATAGACAAACTAGTTTTCAATTACAGAGCCAATTACCAAGTCAAAAAAGAAAATTTACCGGGGGTGCAGAAATACACAGGTGCACACAAATTTCGGAATGGGAGACGGACGGAAGGAAGCTCTGTAACTCGTTCGAGTTATTACAGCTTCTTCCTACATTTTATATCCTGTTTTTGCTCCTGGAGACTCCATATTCCTATCTACCCCATACATCCGGTAGGAACTTATTACGTTTTGTTCATAAATATAAGGTGTAAGGAAAATGGAGGGCTCCTTGTTTGTACCCGTCGTCGTAAACTAATGGTATATTTAAAATTTACATCACATTAGACTCGTACAACCCTTTACAAATTTATCTTTCACGTTTCAAAGCTTTTTCTTGTAATATGGAACATGCACATACCTCCGAGTTACCTGCCTGCTTTCTTTTTTCCCCTCTCACTTTCTCCCTATTTCTTGCTAAGTAGTTACTTACTATCAAGACACACGTAACTTCTTAATAGGTTTGGGGGAGCAGACATTACAAAACAACTTGGATGCTAGGCCGTACACAATAATGATGCAAAAACACACGGACGGCGAGAAAGAAAGTCAAGTCAGAAGGAGACAAGACAACATAGCCAACAACCAAAATAATATAATTTTGTCTTGTTTGCCTTTTTATCTTTTCATACCTTGTGAAAATGCTGTTATTCACAAAAAGAAAACAGTTTGCATGTGTACTTCTATGAGTATAATATGCATGTACTGTATAAAATGGAACTTTCACAAGAAGACGATTCAATAAGAAATGTGAAGATACATGAGCATATTTAACAAACATACATATAAATGTATATAACGTGTACACAAGCACATGTACATGTCGGAACAATGTGAAGTGAACTGCTGCCGCTAAGATCAAGACATCCAACCATTCCCTTTTTCATCCCCTCCATCTATTACAATCTAAAAAAGTAAACGCATCTCTGGGGAACACAGATCTCAGGTGTTAAACGGGGAGCAAATTACATTTTCACAATTTCCTTCAAACAACATGCAACTTTGGAAGGGTAACAGTGGCAGAAAGAAAAACAGCTATACATAAATACACACAAAACATTGAGTATGCTGCATACACAAAACAGAATGAAATAGCAGCCATTATTATCTCAAATAAAATAGAAGAATAGTGTTCTTCTGGCAATGAAATGAGTTTCTTCAATGTGCAATGATTACCTGGTCGTAGAATGTAAATGTTGGAAATTTATACTTCAAGACATACAAATAAAATGATGCATCTATTATGGCTATATTTACAGCAAATAACCAGAGAAAGAACTGAGTGACTGCGTCCACACTTGGAAACATTAAAATATTGTGCAACTCAAAAGGATGTCTAGACCAAGATCGTAACTTTATGAAAGAGAGTTTGCGATGAACCAACCAGACGCGCGGACCGAAAGGACAACATTATAAATTACAAAAGAGCTAAATTTTGTA
Organism: Entomobrya multifasciata; assembly: GCA_034693345.1. Taxonomy (NCBI): domain Eukaryota; kingdom Metazoa; phylum Arthropoda; class Collembola; order Entomobryomorpha; family Entomobryidae; genus Entomobrya; species Entomobrya multifasciata. The sequence continues at coordinate 10,321 of JAQFXM010002367.1, forward strand.
TACAGTTATGCTATGACTTTACCTTAAGAATGACAAAAATACCATACAAAATCAACTGCCAAATGCGTGGGAGTTTCTGACAACGAAATTTAATATTCACAGTCAACAATTTTTCATTAAAAATTGCAGCTTTATTTGTAATTGCACTTTAGTCTCTGATGTGCAATGAAATAAAACTGAAACAAAAGTCTCGGTCATCCAGTCATTCCTCATTTAATTTTTTTAAGCTGCATTCATTTTACTACTGCTGGGGTATTTCTTTGTAAGAAATTCTTACACATGGATAATATAACAGATACAGAACATTTTAATAAGTTTTCATCATTTGAGACGGATTAATTGTCTGCGTTTGGTACGTCATTGTGTTTTTTATTTGCTGGGAGTTGCAGCTAATATTAAGCTAATACTAATTTTAATTTGGTGCATGTAAAAAATATCATGTGCTTTACATGCAAGTTGTGTCCTGTATGTTAGACTGTGAAAACATTGTTACATCATGATAGCCACACAATAAGATATTGTCATCGCGGATAGGTCCTCGGATGGTTATTAATATGAAAATTTAATTAACTCAAGGTTTCCGCTGACTTGGCGAAATGCCATTTTATGACCCCTGGAGAGAAATTATTATAGCTTTATACAAACAATGTAGCCAAGTTGGAATGAGCTAGCTAACTTGGAAGTATTACGTTTTAGAGTATGTATAACGGAAGTGCGTCAATGTGGACATGTATGTATGTTTGTGCATTTCTCGGCGGAAATTAAGCTTTTCCCCTTGAAGTTTATATTTGTAAAGAAAATCAGGAACACGTACAAAATACAGGTAGGTAGTCGTATTCCTATTTCAGTCTCCTGCTTACTCTTTACGTAGATAATACAAGGCTCACATTTTGCTAAGAACAAAAAGGTAGTTTTACTTTGCGACGAAGCAAGTCGTTTCTCGTTTCCGTAAAAACAATGTTTATACATACATACATCTCAAGTAACCTAAAAATAATCATGACTCATTGGAGAAAGGTTAATGTAGCGAAAAAAGAATTCCACCAGATATCGTATGTTGATAGTTTGCAATCCAAACTCATTTATTGTATGCTGGGAGATGAACTTTTTTATAATATGAGCTGTAAAATAGAGCTAATAAATAATTTAATAACCAATTATCTTTGAAACTTTTTTTCTGAGATAAAATATTTTATTATCGTTTATTTACATCGTAGCCTTTCATCGTTCGTTTGATATTTTTTAAACAGAGTGTCAACAGTCAATAATCATTTCAAGATAACGTCTGCTTTCGCAGTTATTAATTGAGGTCATTCTGCATAAATCATTAAACTTTAACATTGTCAACACATTTTGCAGATTTTCTCAAAAATTAAGTAAGAAAGTTTGCTCAGTACACGGCACATAAAATAACGACTCACATTTTTATTGAATTATTGGTGCAGAAATAGAATAGTCAATTTCTTCAAAGAATACTTTGAACTATCCGGTCATAGGTTGTAGGTAAATATAAATGGGAATGGAATTTCACTCAATGCATCTTTGGCGTCCGCCAAACTGGAATGTCCCAGATATCGTAACGTGGTGTGGTGGTATTTTATGAGTATAAATTATATGTGTCCAATCTATTCAAAAGACGCTGCTAAACGAAACTTTACAAAATATCTGTAAAAGGTATTAAGTGTCAAAACACGGATCCTTTACACTGCAATACGGATTAGGCACACAAAACTAGTATTTAGAAATCCATACGTAATTTTATCAAAACGACCTAAAATGCATTGAATTTATATTCACCCACGCAATGACTTGCTTAACATAGTGACATGCCAAGAAAACTTTCTGGTTAGTCAGAAAAGCGTGAAAATGATTTTCAAGACAGGAGTTTCAAGATGAGATTTCGAAAAAAAGTTTTACTTACTGAAATAGTATACAACAAACACAAAAACATGAGCCTTCTTTTGGTTTACTTTACTTGTTTGTTATATTCTAGCTCCTTTTCTGCCTCAGCGCATAAATGTTCATGTAAAAGTACGCTTTTTATTTCAGTGTAAGCATAATCGAATGACGATTATATAGATCTACTATATAGAAGCAATTTAAAAATTCCAAGTCGACGAAAACAAGATTACGACATTTTAGTGTTTAAAGCAATACTCCAGAGATTCACGAAGCGACATTCGATTTCGCATTTTTATTATGCTTACTCCTTCTTGATGACATAGACAAATCGAGAGTTAAGCTTTATTCTCTTTTATGCAATGCAGTCGTATGTGACAGTTCCTTATTTATATAGCCCATACATACAATATACATGTAGTGCAAACGGAAATAAAAGATATAAAATGTATACAGAATTCATAATAAGTTAGCAGTATTTATTTACACAATGCGACCCCTTTATCTTTATTTTTTCTCTTAAAACTTGCACTTGTTCTTCGTTTCTTTACAATCAGGCAAAATAACAACATACAAAACACTAACGGAAACAAAGACGTAGAAATTGTATCTTATATAGTCATACAAGTCTGTGAACTGTGTTTGTAAGCATCAGAACCAGAGCACACACACCGAGTCACACGACACATCACATATCACCCAAAAAAAAGAAGCAATGAAATCTCATTTAAATCCTCTATTTATACACTCCATTTTATTTCATTTGCCTGTGCTTAAAGTTGCGTGAAAATAAAATGTACAAACATTCATTCATTCTTTGCGCGTTCACTGCGTTCATGACACCATCATCACCAAAAGCAAAAAAATGAAAGTGTGCATACATTCTACATACACATATATTTAAGATGTACGTACCGTGTACATACTCTTCTCTATTTCTATTTTTTACGCACTCTCCAGTTTCAAATCAACGCTGTAATCATCATGTTATTTACTCATTTAGGTATATAAACACAGCCAACTGAAATGTCTGTACGTAGTAAAATGCTGCAGACAGAGAGAGGGAGATAAAAAATAGTCTCGGGTCTCTAGTGAGATGATTTGACGTGTAGAGAAGTAAAACCCACACCCACTCACTTATTTAGTTAGCTAGACTCATGTTTATAAATTGCACCAACGTTTTTTCTACTAAACTCAAAATCAAGAGAATAAACTAGTCAAAAACAAAATCCAGTGCTCATTTTACATTTCAGCAAGCAAAACAAAAATACCCACAAAAGTGTTTCTAGCTTTTGTACTCAGTAAACTTCATCATCATCAGATCACACAAACTTGCTACGATCGTATCGTCGTGAGCTTGCTTGTATTAGTTGTTCATGTGCTGCATACATTCTGTTTCCCATACCGAAATTTTTAAACTGATTTTTACAACTATTGAGAATACAATACTGAGGATGAATTTTTGCTCCATCGCTAAAAATGAATGAATACGCATTCGATTCAAATGAGCGTGACCTGTATATCATGAATTTTATCTGGCTACAACACCACGTCTCACGCCACACAATTACCACCGCCCAACATGATTATCATAACATATCGTTTTCATAATCTCTTCCTCACCAACGGAGTGCTTTCCTTTTCCAATACGCGTAGGAATGCATTTGCATTGCATTCTCTTTCCATGCTTCCTCTGATGCATTCCAATCGAATTCATTCCGAAACAAAAAATGCAACGATGAGGCGTTATGTGCGCCACATCACCACTTCTTTACCATTATAAAACGTCATTTTGAAGAATTTTAATCGCGCATAGATGGAAAACAAACTTGCATCGTTGCAACTTTCTAACAAACTATTTTACTGTGTCTAGCTATGAATTCATATGTTTTGTCTCTTGTATGCATTTAAAATCTGTGGACTGGTTCGTTCAATTACAAAGTAATGGGAACATTTTATATTAGTACAATGTAGAATGGTTTAAACCAAAGTTTGCAGCAAAATAAAACAAACTGATAACTGTGTAAGCTCGGATGAAGCTTCTACTACAGTTATTTACATGATTCATGATCTACAGATCTGCAATTTGGCATGAATGCTGGTGAAAACTCTGTATTTTCAGTTAGAATTCCAGTATATGTACATAAATATTACACAAGATGTGGTTCTCAAACCACTGCAAAATGTATTTTACATAGAAAATATGCTGACGCACTCATCTCAGCAACATAAAAGTATAAAATAGCACTGACCAATTTGAAGGTTGCTCTTATGAATAAAGTAAAGTGACTTTTCCAACCATAAGATCTAAGGACGAAGAAGAAAGAACATAAACGGTTCTGGAATTTTAATAGCGTGGATGCAGGAATCCCTTTTGTGTTTCTCAAGAAATGAAATCTCTGCTCTAGAGCTAGGCAATTGTGCTTACTTTGGTGTAACTTATACTTGAGTGAGATTTCATGCACGAATGAAATAAATAAGAAAATACTACCCACTAAGTCAGCAAGAAGAAAAGTTGAATGAAACTGAATATCAGCACTACCAAATGCACCACCACAACAAAAACCCTCTCTCTCTCTCGCTTCACCACAAAAGTATATAAAGAATGCAATACTATTAAAGAACGACCGAACAAGATATTTGGGAAAGGACAATCTAGTAAGAGAAAATGCATAAAGAAAACATTTCATTCGTAAACACTGTACGGAATCACTTCACATTATGCACAAAAAAGAATTTATTTTGCTTCCTGAACTTCACACTTGCTCACCAATTCCTTTAGCATAACCAGAAATGGGAAGTACCCTCATGTTTAAAATGTGACATGACATTTCTTCACAGTCATTGACGAAATAGTACGCAATATCTTAGGTGCCCTTTTCCTTTTTTCTTCTGTAAGAAATCTTCAAGAAATACAAAATATGTACATACATAACCAGACATCCTGCTCGGTAGCCATGCAAAAGAAACTAGCTGTTTCTAATGAATAAGATTGAGGAAATCAAACACCAAGCGACCATTCTCCCTTGGCCATCAAATATTGTGCAATATTTCACGTTATGTGTACATCAGACATGTACCTACTGTACATACATTTGCGCACATCAGTCAGTATTATCATCATCAACGCCTCCTCCTCTTCTACAATGACTATGACAATCGCCGACCCACCACATCATCGTCATCTTGTCATCAAAGAAAACATCCATGTATTCCATTCAATATGACCACCACCATCATCATCACTATCACCAACAGACCTCACTCACTCAAGAAGAGTATTGTCATAGTCATCCTCATCAGCATGGTCATCACGACACTTGCACACATATACGAACGTTACGTACATCATACAAAACATTGAAAGTGCACCCCACTGGTATTAAATACCGTATCAAATGCTGGAGCACACACACTCGTTTGTCGTAAAAACTAGAACCCCCTCTTTCCTTTGCCATCATGCCTCAGCTTCCATTTCCATCCTCGCATCTCAAACTCAAAATAATTTTGTCTGCCTGCTTTACTTCATACTAGCCTAACCTTATGCTCTGTTTTGTCGTGTTGTAAGAATCAAAAATGATAACAATTCTCCTCTGTCTCCCGCATTCTCTTTCAATACAAATAACATACATACTTACATGATTACACTAACCGCATCGATATTTTTATCTATACCACAAAAACACAAAAGATTTTCTATATGATATTATACGAAAAAACCTCAAGTTGTTGATGTTATTTTTTCCACTAAAACTCATTTGTCCGTCGTTGTGGGTTGAGAGTCTTTGATCATCAAGATCTCTAGCTGCCTTGCCATTCTCCACTTGAAAACTTGTCGACAGCGTGATAATCAAGAAAGCGATAAAACTTCTTTATTTTATCGATACGATAAGAAGGGGAAACTAATTCTGTTCAACTCCACTCCAATCTTTGGAAGTTTTGGGCAACAAAATAATAAAAAAATACTGCAAATGCGTATATTTATCAATACTATTCTCATCGAAAAACACCACTTTTTTGGTATTACTATAATTACATGTAGTATTCCTTATAAGTAAAATTCCTCTTGTAACCACATCAAGATAAAAAAGAACCAGACAATTTTCATATCTGAATGAGAGGCGAGAGGTGATAGAAATTAGGGCCACTGTTTCTGTTTAGAAAACATGTATAATTTGAAACTCCAACATGTGGCAATTGTAGATACTCAACTCACATTACACCCAAGCCTTTTTCTTTGCATTATTATCCATAATAAAATGGTGGTGAAGCTAGAAGCACTGCTGTGAATAAGGAGAAGTAACCTCCTCTTCACTTAACTACATTTCTTCTTACATTACACGTTACAAAATACTACTCAAAGAGGAAAGTAAAACAGTCACATTTGCTGTTTGCCACTACTTTGTACACTTGAACTCAAATAAGTACGTTTTTATATTAAGTTACAGAGAGCAAAGTGAGAGAGAAAAGGAATAAGTACTAGTAAGTGTAATTGCCGGTTACAGCTAACAGATACATTTGGAGTTATAAGTGGAACAAGAGAGAAAAAGGAGAAAGAAGAACCCTTTATTGCCATCAAGGATCTCTGTATGAAGCAATTCAATTCTTTTGAATTACCTTTTCTCGGTGACATAAAAAGGCAGTTTTTGGTTAGACACAAGGTTAGGTTAGTCATATAAAGTTGGAAAAAAAAGAGAGAAGGAAAAGCATATCCACCATATTTGGCCAATGTACATATAAAAAGTACAAACATAAAAACCACCCAACCATACACATATTCTTCTCTATTCTATTCCCTTCTTTTTACCATCAAACCAACCGTGCCGTAATGGTTTAATCTTCCTCTGCTCAAATGTTCCATAAAAGTCAACCGGGACGATGTAAGAATTATAATATGATTTCCATTTCATTTCATCACAGCCATCCATTTCCATATATGTCTATGGATGATTATTATTCAATTCTATTTTTTTCTTCTGTGCTGTAAATCTATATAAAAGACGATGCTGCTGATGATATGAAGAAAATGTCATAAATATTAGATAATGCACCCCTTGTAATATAACTGTCTTCTTTGTTGTCGGTGAATATAGAAGTTTTTTTCGGTGAACCATAAAACTAAAGGGAATCTAAAATACATTTAATTTCATTCCCATACCATCCTGTATTACATGCTTTCTAATCTATTTTCAGAGTGCATCTCATCTCACACCTTTACTAGCTACTTAAGTACATCACGTGCCCTCATGTAACCCCTTCTTTCTATCTCTACCGAAGTAACTCCATTTTGAAAACGCATTACAACCAAGATGATGTTTGGTTATTAACTTGCGACTTTCGCAAGTTATACAGGACATCCTGTCCGTCTGTCTGTCTGTCTGTCTGTCTGTCCTATCGCACGATAACTCAAAAGCGAATCAAGATTTTCAAAATTTGATTTCACCAATCGATACATATGGGTCCCTGCTTGGACGAGTTCGTTAGTCAGCCAAATCGGTTGACCCAAGTCAAAGTTAGGTCAAAGGTCAAAATATTTCAACATGACAGTATGGACTCAAATTTGGTGGATAGGTGGCCCTATTATAGAAACATGTTTCTGCAAAGTTTCAGTTGACCTGACCCAACCCCTTTGTCCCCAGAAGACTTTAAAGGTCACAACTTAAACATGGTCTCCTGTCTTAAGTCATCAATGGATTTCCATGAAACTTGACAAGACTACATAACTACCAAAGCTAATTATTATGCATATTTTTTGAGGTCAGGAAACTTGACCCAACGTGACCTGGGTCAATTTATTTTTAAAATTTCAAATTAAACCATATTTTATTATTGCACGAATGAATTCGTCTATTAAAACTATATCATTGTGCAAAATTTCAGGTCAATATGATGACCCATTTTAGCGCCAAAACGAGCTGAAGTTATGATTTTTCAACAAACAAACACTATAACGGCATTTAACTGTGCAAAAATGAAAACAATTTTATTTCTGATAAAACAATAATTATTTTATCTACTTTTTGAGCACATTAGTCGCAAGTTCCCTATATCCTGTTGTCAGGTTTATTATTATTGTTCTCAACTTGAACGCAGACACACAAAGTCATCATCATATATCATAACCTTAACTATTATATTTTTAAGTACACCCAATCGAATCGTAAACGTTCGAAGCAGGAGTAGTGCGTAGATAAAAGCGTACGCACAAAACAATAAAAATTCTAAAGTAAATTTCCCCTTTTTTATCGTTTATCAGTAAATTGACTAATGAGACGCACACATTTATGTTTAAAATGGATTTTTAATGTAAAAGTACTTACAAACATTTGCCTATACCAAAAATAATGATAATAAGTTTGCATACGTCTATGCATACATTTATATTTATAGTAAAATGAAGATTTAAAGTTCCACACCTGAACGGGAACTGAGCTAAATGCTGAAGCGTGTACGCAGTACGTACGCACTCCACACAACCCACAGTCAGCAGCCGTGTTTTTAGTAATAGTGAACGACAGCTCTCAAAAAGGTTCAATTCAGTTGGTAGATAATGATTAGGAAAGTTATTTCATGAATTTTCTCTCTTTTGTACAACTTCACATTTCCCTTGACTGACTAATGACTCTTTCCGACTTCATGTCAAAATGATGATAGAAACCCAGGAAAAAATCACTCCAACAAGTAATTCGTAGCGAACATAGAAGCATCAGTCGGTATTTAGTACAAGTTTCTGATTGTGAACTCTTTCCGTCAGATAGAAAAGCTTGCATGTAGAAGGAAACAAGGAAGCAAACGACGGAGAAAAAACAATGAGGATGAAACCAAATTATACGGATTCTTTCAACGAACACGCATGAAAAGAAGGAAAGCGCAGCACAAGCACTACAAAAAAAACTCATCCTCAAGTTACAACACAGCAATTTTTGTCATATTTTTTTGGTATTTGGCATGAACGCAATGAGAAGCAAGAAATTTTCTTACAGTGATAATTCCCCTTGTTATATTGGTTGTAGTAGAACAAAACAAATCAAAATACCCTGAAGATTTGACAACCTTCTGGATACCATCTTTCAATTCACCTGACAGCAAAAGCTGTTCCGCCACAGAGAAAAAAAGAAACAAAGTAATACTCTTTGTCTTATATTCTTTGGGGAAACCAGATCAGAGCAGCACAGGCACCAAATAATAAGTATGATGTCCAATGAATTTATGTGACTGCTGCCGCTGCCGATTGCACCGCACAAAAAAGTCTTTTATGTTGGAGTAAACTGGACAAGGGTCGTTCGTGGGTTTATTTGGCTTCAATTAGTGTTATATGCACTGGTATCTTTTTTCTTTATATATTTTTTGTTCACATCGACATCGGCATCTCTCACATGAGACCACAGCTGAAGCAAATGAAACATAGGAATTTGGTCCAAGACCTTTTCCCTTTTTAATAACGCAAAAAGACGCAGAACACGGCAAACCAAGGAGAAAAGTTTAGATACTACGTTCATCGGCAAAAGAAACAAGGTACTCAACGACGGAGAAGAGTATCCTTCAAAAAAAGAAAGTAAACAAGGAAATGACCAGTCAAGCCATTCTTTTTGGCCAACTTTGCCCATAATAATAATAACTTGAAAGATACAATAGGAAACAGCTATAAAACGGTGCAGTAGCATCAATTCCACAATCTGGAAGAGTATCGATATAAGTGAATGAACAATAAGTGGTACATTCGATGCTACTAGACAAAATTGGTATCATGTTCATTCAACGTTTTTGCCGAGGTAGCAAGAGGAGGAGAAAGAGGATGAATATATCGGAGAAAGAAAAGGAGTGAGTTGTCGTGTCGAGAGTCAATGTACATTGCATTTGTACAGTAATAAAATAGTTATAATCTTAAACTATCTTCTTCACTCACATCTTCGATCTACTCATCTCTCAACTCTCAAAGTAAAGTACATACTTCATATGCTATCCAGATAGCCGAGTAAAAAGTAACTTTCCCCGTTCATTAAACTCAATATCTCAATAGCTTCTGTGTGTAGTACCGGTACTCGACACTAGTATAGTTGTTCGTAGAATGGTACTTGAGAGAAAACGGTTCAATGAACAATCAGCAGATATAAATCACCAATTTAATCAGGAAAGTCGCTTCTATTCTCTCTCTCCCTTTTCGAATTGGTCATGTCATTGCTTTTCAACCAGTAATAAAGGAGTATTATAAAGCGGCAGGGAAAAAGCAAAAACGAACAAACGAAATTTGGCGATGGTAGTAAAACAGACATAGTTCATGGATATCTATAACTATAACACCAGGATATATGCATATATCCACAGACAAAAACGAACCATGTTCCAAAAAAAGTATGGAAAACATCATCACAGCTTAGCTGCAGCCGTTTAAGCTCTTCTTTGCTGTCATAAAACACTCGACTATCGACATGAAAGTTAGATCATTGCTCTACTAAAATATACTATGGGAAAATTGTGTGGAGAGATGTGAGAAGGAACTTTGAAAACCACTACCAGCTTTCACTTTTCTTGTTTCATTTCTCCCAAAATTTCTTGAATTAAAAATATAGATAGTTAGACAAGATACACATATGAGTATACCTACAAACATACCTTATTTTGTTTCGCGTTTTTTTCATAAAAATACACAATGCATTTAAAAGCTTCATGAGAAAAGTATACTTTCTTTTAGAGAGAGAGGCAACGCAGCATTAAACATTTTGCCAAGTAATATAACATTCTTCCAATACGATTGCACAATTGCATCTTTTTTTCCTTCTTCTGCCTTTATTACATTCGCTATTTGATTTCCCATTCTTTATTACAGCTATATACACTATCTTGTAAATTCTTTCTTACATTCATTTTTATACTCTTTCTTAACTGTTTCAACTTTCCACATAATATTACTCACTCCATTTCTTCCGCCGTATGTACTTTTTATTTGGAAGGAGAGACCCTGGAAGTTGTAATAAAATGTGCACCTAAAAAGAAAATGGCATCAACATCATTTACAACGCATCATCTTGCATCCACACAGCTAGCAGCAAAAGCCAAAGTCAAGGCGAATCTTGTACTTTCAATTTTAGCCATCAAAATCGAAATACAGTTATATTCTGGCCGTTTATAACCTGACATATGATGGGTTAAGGCAATAACATCACCTCGTTTATTTCGCCTTGAACTCTCTTCAAAGAACTTTTAGTAGTTTTGGCTCGCTCGTTTTAAAAATGTTCACAGCACTTCTAATTTGGAAAAACCTACGGTGGTGGTGGTGGTATGGTCATAATGACAGCTTCACGAGTGGTTTCACCGTGAAGGATATAGCGATTATTTTATTTAAAAAACCGCATCATTCACATCGCCTTCCCTGGCGCATCGCATAAAGAGTTGTATGCCGTGTGCGAAGTAGCCACGTATATAAAGTGACTGGAAATTTTTTACGACTGCCGCTTTACGGTCACTTGTGAGGAATTGCTGAGCTTCTAAAGAAGAGAGACCAACAAGCATCCTGTTTCACGACCAGCATCATAATAAGCAGCACCAAAAGGAAAACTCATGATGGCAAGTAAACATGTTTTTTGCTATAATAATCATCATTGCCACTACCAGTCCAATTCCATATTTAGCCAGTAGCCAAAACACTCAGCCAAGAAGACGACGAGCGTGCCGTGGAGTTTAAAGGGAAAAAGATGATGATAGTGATGTGATGATCAAAGATGATGTGTCTGTATTAAGCTTTACTGTGTGTACTGTTGTAAGTACGTGTGGAATAAGGTATGTTGTGGTGGTGGTTAAATGGGATGCAGAGGCGTAGTAAAAATAGAAAACAGAAAAATTACGAGTCAGAAGCATAACGGTCATCATCGTCGTCCACATACTAGCATCATAACACAGGTTTTTTCAGCACCATTCTTGAGTTTAGACTTTTTTATCTTGTGTGATAGTAAATGACATGGGTTGAGTTTGAAGAGAAGGAAGACCAAAACAAAAAATATATATAAAGAAAAGTAGTTCCACTGTGCATAATGCCCACAGGTTGTTTATTCCAAGAAAATTTCTACACATGTGCATGCATATAATGTGAATGAAAAGACAAAATACACAGTTTGTGGAAAGAGAAAATAAGATAGCAAGTTGTTGGCGTTTTTGGTTAACATTCAAAAAGTTGTCTCATGAACGATCTTTTATGATTTCGTACATCATACACTACATATATGCGATAGACGCTTCTACAGGAGAGAAAACATTTTGCAAATTTTTATTATCATTTTGTGTCTTATTAAGTCACGAGTGTGGGTAGTCCTTCCAGCTACTTATTTGGAGGTCTATCAACTCTAGTAGTTTGCTCATACCCGCATAGAAAACTGAGAAATTCAACATTCCTGTGGAAAAAGTTCTTTTCCTGTTACATGAGATAGTATATGCAGTCATGCATCCAACTTTCACTTCTCCAGCCTACGTCCAAATTTTATAAGACCCTGGACGAGAAGAAATGGGAGGTAAAAGGTAATAAGAAGGAATTATTATTGAACCGTTGTAAAGTGTATGTGTAGTAGTGGTGTGTAGGCTAATTTAATACACCAAGTTTCGCACTAATTATTTTTAAGTTGATTAAATACCTACTAGAAACCAGCGTCTATACCTACCAATGCTTTTAATAAAAGTACTAAAATGTAAAGTCAAATGGGTACAAATAAAAAGTACCTTGCTGCCTGGTACAATGATAGTACTATTGCGTAGGTTGTTACTACAGTAAAAACGGACAGACGGATGTTGTGGATGGTGGTGGTGGTAGTGAGAAGGTAAAAAGTTCTTGTATGCCTGCTGTATTCAGCTGTAAATTAAAACTAGAGAGAATTCTTACGGGAAATAAAAGTAGGAAAGTAAGTGAAAAAGGAAGCTGTACAGATGTGAACATTACGAGAAAAGCTAATATTATGAAGCCAGACCAGCTCTCAAAGTAGTATCTGTGTTATGACTTAATATATATGTAGGTATGTATTTCTTTTTTAGACAATTAGGAGAAATATCAAAGATGATGTTGGACAAAACTAGGTCATTTTACGTAGGTTGCTTTGCTAGACAGGCATTCACAGCAGCAACACAATAATATCTTTGGACTCCTCCTCATCACTTACCACTGCAGATGATATGTAATGATAGTGATGATGATGGTAGCTTGTCTTCTTGACTTGCGACCTCGAAGAATGAATTTCAACACAAACTGAGATTTTTTTCTAGAGAGAAGTGAAGGTAATAAAAAATATACGACAGGCTCTTATTTTCACCAAAAGAAAAAGATGAAGGATTATGATGCATGCTTGACTTGTATAGTATGTAGGGTAAATTTGACTACTCATATCTTTTTGAACTCCCGTTTTTTCTGAGGACAGATATAAAAAATATCTACCTCTTCTTAAACTTAGTATATTATTCTACAAACTTTCTAACCCGTGCCAAATTAAATAAGTCAAGGTTCGCTGAGCAGCAGTGCCAGAGAACTAGACAACTCACAATTGAAGCAATTTAGTACAAAAAAGAGAATTTTCTCTTTTTGTTTATATATCTTTATGAACATTTTATATTATAATAACAAACATGCCTTTGAACTATAATTTCGATTACGAAATAAAGTTTGCATATTATAATTTACCTACTTTGAAATTCTTTCTCGTTTTTTATCTTCTAGTCCAAACAAAATGGCACAAAAAAGAAGAAAGTCTTTTCTGTATTGTGAAAAGGAGCCGGCACAGTTTAGTCCCCGCTTTTTGAGTTTTGTTTGAGTGTTTACAAAAACTAAACCCTGGACTGGAACACCGTTGTGTGCCTCCATTTTGTTCTGTTGTTGTTGTTTTTATTGTGTTGTTACTTTTACTTGTCTCATGCTCCAAAAAATTTCTCATTCCTTTTCTGTGTATTCTCAAAACGTGAATGTTGAGAGTACACACACATCACATGTGTGTTTGTAATTTTAAATGAGTAAATGATAATTTATGAGATATGTGCATTATACACACATATTATTTTGTGTTTGTCTGCATTCGTCTTGTTACACAATCTGGTTTTGACTGAAATTGCAATTTGTTGTATGTAACTCGTTGTGTTACGTTACAGATGAATTTGTACGAGTTCACCCAGAACAAAAAAAGAGATAAAAGAAATAAAATAATTGAATTAAGAACAAGTGTCCACTTGAATTATTATTTTACTTTAGCAAGTATATATATACTGCAATCAAAATCATTGAGTTTAGACAAAAGAAAATAATAGCAAGTAGGAAAAAAGATCTGACGAGCGAGGTCATATAACAGAATGGCATGGCATAATATGATTTGGGGATGGATACTCTAGAAGACAACTGAAATAAGGAGAAACACAACAACAACGGCGCCATCATCGTCATCATCAACATTACCACAAAATGTGAATGACACCATTGCTGACAGTTTTGCTCTCCCAAGTCCTAAAAGTCGCATTGTCATAAACGCTAAAGGACAAAAACTCAAACTACCACTCTTCTCTGCTCTTCTCCAAAGACCATATCATCTTATATAGGCAGGCGGCCACACACACACACACACTTCAGCTAACTAATTTAAGTGGCTGTAAAACGGGATTACAGCATTTAGATCCAATAAATTTTGTGAAATAATACCTCCAGCATAACAACAGTAATAATAATAATGAAATGATTCTATTCCGTCAGATTTTGTGGAATTTTCTTTTTACTACATGGCCATATAGACAAGACAGTGCCATGCCCTTTATATACGTACACTAACATAACAAGCTTTAATATATGTTCTAGTAAATGCCAACATTTCATTTTATGTATATAAAAGCAACTTCATCCAACAAACGCAAACTAAACAACTAAGAATCCAGAGAGAAAAAAGAGTTTTGACATTGCTTGTATTGTCGTTTTATGCAGAAAACTGTGAAGAGAGACAAA
>JAQFXM010002368.1:0-25170 GCA_034693345.1 Entomobrya multifasciata
AAATGACGTATTTATGGACGATCCCTTTTTACTCGGTTATGATGGATACTATAAAGTCACAGACGTGACTTAATAAAATATGCATGTACATGAAAAAGCTTTTTTTCTCCTCACTTACCAGGGCACTTTATGTGTGGCCACAAATATATTTTGTCCGCAAGGACCATAATATTCTGTCATTCGATCTGTTGCATTGTCATGGGTCAGCATTTGGCACTGTTCAGCCCATCTCTGAGCTTTCTTGGCTGCACCGGCGTGCCAACTCTGTCAACATTATTGCAATAAAACTTTTCCTTTAAAAAAATTGTGTTGATTAAAAGCAAAGATTAGTATACACATTCAAGTCATCAGAGTATACATGACAGTTGACTTGTAATAGTGACAGTTTTGACATTAACGAGAACAATAAAAAAATCTCCGGTGGAATAACAATAAAAATAAGCCCCACTCATAAGACACATGATTATACGATCAAATGAGATGAGAAGTTCATTTTTTTCCTTTGTTTGTATAGCCATCAATGATGTTAGCTACCTAAACCACCCATTTTGCAAATGCAGCGTGGTGAGATGATGGATACTATGGCATGGCATGTCATGGCATGACTTTACTACTAACTATGCAACTACTATACTTTTTATAGTGAGTGATGTGATGAAAATGACATTGACAAAATTAAAACATATAGTGTCATGATATGATTTACAAGTATGAGATTGAGCTGCCCAGGAGGCATTTCCATCATTTAAAAAATGAATCATGTCGAATTGGGTGTTTTAACAACTTCATCAGTTGATACATTATTCAGAACATATGCTGGTTTACACTGGGTTGAGTTTGTGTGAGTGTCATCGTCAACCATCCAGTTTTTTATGTCAATCATGTTCAAAAAAATTTTATGTGATTGTTTTAAAATTTATTAGTTCTAATATTACCTACTGTATTTTTGTAAATGCAGTGCAGTAGCTGTTTGGCTTTTTACGCAGAAAAAATGAATTAGTTTGCGATTGGGATCATTATTAAAATGGAAATCTGTCGTATGTCATATGAAATTTATTGTGACATGGATTAATACTTGGATATTGGTATAAATTTGGGTCAAAACAGTAGTAATTTTTTTCTGTTTTTGGTTGAAGGGTGGGGAGTGGACTGGGCCATTAAACTTTCATGTATTTTTATTCCTTGAGGTAGGCTGATTTGATGGTATTATTGTTATTCTGTAGAAAATAAGGACAGGCTTGTAACTGAAAAATAAAATGCGTTGTATTTGAAGTTTTATTGTTGCTGCTGCGCCGCGCTTATAAATATATGACATACGTAGGTACGAGGTACCTTGGTTGTATTTACTTTAGTTATGTTAATATTGATTTTTTGAAAGTAATAAATCAAATGAGAGTCGGAAAATGCGTACTGGTTTACTTAAATTCTTGTGGAGAGTAGTAAATAACTGTTTATATCTGGACAGCAATTATAAATTTTAAATGTGCATTTAATTTAGAAAATATATCGGGGCAAAAGGTAAATTGGAGCATTTTTTGTCATTTTCTGTTGTTTCTTAGCCGTTCTGAATTTTTTAACCAATCCAGTGTTTTACTACAAAACCTAGGTATATCCTTTACCTGACCTTCACATTCACAGTGTAGAGTTTAAAGTCGAATGAAGGAGTAGATTTTCTACTCACTTTTTTGAGGTGAGTTAGATAAAAGGAGATTGACATCGTCTGTCTGACATGTCGCTCATACTTCTACAACACATTTTGACATGGGCACATGGTTGGGCGGCGGTGGTAGTGGTGAGTAACTTTTTTAACCTGTGTTAAATATCCACTTGTAATTTAATTTTTCGACAACTGATCTCTATCTCTCTGATAATCGGTGCAAATCACATTGTATGCAAATTAATAATTGTTAGACCATTCTATCCATTGTGTCTTGTAATTGTATCCATTTTCTGTCTATTTATCTGTCTACCTGCCTGCTTGTGCATACATTTAATTCTTCTTGAATTACAATTTGTTCATTTCATTCATAATTCATGTTTATGCTATGTTCGTATTAGCTTTCATTGTTGCGTAATATACTCTTTGAGATCTCAAACACTGAAAACCATAATCTCTATCTCTGATAAATATAAAATCAGCGAATATGAACGAATAAAACCAAATAGCAGCAAACATACACATATACAATTTTTGAGTAGGAAAAAAGTACTGTATAGCTACGTATGTATATCTCTTGAAATGCCAAACCTCACTTAACCCTTTCAACATAAACTCAGTCACCTAATTATTTCACGCGGTGTGAGTTCCACCGGCATCTCATTTGTAAAATAAATTATCTCTCAATAGCCTAATTAGCACTATTTTTGATCTACCACAAATTAAAATAATTCTTAAGATCGTATTCATTTGCTTATGAAAAATCAACCTATAAAATCCTTCCAAAAACTCATGTATTTTAATTATGTACCATTTCAAGCATGTTGGATGCAGTTGGCTTAACACTCGCACGGAAGAGATTGTGCGCAGAGACAATTTTCTCTTGCACTTTTTTCGACGTTGTGACCAACATGCTCTTTGGCATCCTGTTCCCGAACACTCGCGGCCCTGTGCAAAACAAGAAAAAGAATGGCATTAAAAGTTTTTTTACAATAGGTCATTTACATACAAACATTTAAAAACATAATAGCATCATAGCATATACCAAAAAGTACTACTGATTTAATGAGGAGGAAAAAATACTTCTAGCAAAAAAATAAGAGCAAAACAGCAAAAAGAGGCATGTAGACCCAATAATCATAGTCATAATTTTTCTTTTAAAACGACGGTATTACTCAATCAATGGAAAACGAGGTGTTTACATCTTAAAAGCATTTTTGTTCTCTCTTGCACTCAAATACTTTCTGTTTAGCACATCGTAAGAATTTTTTTGCTGTTACATGTGTAGTGTATCTTGTTTGGCGTGTTCCGATAAAAATGCCAAAGAGAATCTGCTTTCAACTTGTTTACGAGCTTCATATATCACTTCACTTTGAATATATTCAGAGTACAGTAAAATAGAAGCTCATGTAATTCTTTTTTTGCTGAAGAAGTCAGTCTATTAGATACATGCACTGTTTGATTATTCAATTTCACATTTAATTTTCCTAAAAGACATTCATCTAACAAAGTCAGTGGAAGAAGAAGAAAAAACGGTTTGATTGCTAATAAATTGAGCTATGCCAGCGATGTGGATCGGATGAATAGTAAACCGAGTTAAGTAATTGTGAAAAAGGCGGATCTGATCAGGATCCGGATGAGAGTGCTAAATGTGTACGCAAAGCTATTGTACTAGAAAATGGAATATAAAATTGGAGGTAGGAAAGCAATGATGTATGCAAGTTTTTTTTTCTATTTGCAAGTCTTCATCCAATTTTTTTTGCTTTCTTTTTTAAACGGAATCCACGTGGACACTGCTGAATTCCAATAGTGCTACTTGTTCGGCTCTTTACACATGTCTGTTCAGTCAAGTGGAAAATACCATCTTATCTTGTACTTCTTCAAAAGAATCAAGTAGCTTTTGTGCCTTATGCCATGCCATATTAGAAACTGAACATCAGGGGAAAAAAGATAAATGACTTATTTTGTTATTAAAATTTGCAAACATTCATTCACTTTGGAATTTCTTTCTATTTGACGTCTCTCTTTCTATCTATATTGCTTTATACGATTTGCTTGAGAAGTTCATTCGAAAATTCATGTGCCTCCAAAAACACACCCACGGCTCACTGACTATTTCATTGTGAGTTTGTACGATTCTAAAGGGTTTATTATGTAATAACAATAACGATACTAAATGATGATATAACTAGTAGTTTGGCTAGTTCTCAAGAAAATGCCACGCAAAAAATTTATGTATTTCATGTGATGTCCATGTCATATGTCCGTCCTATGTTCTATTGTAAAATTGTAAACTTGAACCTGGCTTTGCACTTTTTGAATGCTCTTTTTGGTAATTGGATACAAACATAAAGATATTCCAGAAAGAATAAATTTTAAAATTTCCTGACATGACACAGGAATTACATTTCATATCATCTGACGCACGTAAATTCCTTTAATCTAATTACACATTTCAACATAATTAGGAAAAGAAAGGAAGTTCAAACTTTTGACTAAAAGACGAGACGATTGCAATATGCGTGATTGCATGAGTAGTGCAATATGTGCATTGACATTTTTATTTGCTCTTTTGTCTTGTTACATAAATTCTTACACTTCAACAATAGCGCCATTTTGTACAAGCATCGCCAAAATGTTAATGTCTCCATTGAAATGGTAATGAGTAAACAAGGCAAATTACATACATTGACAATGACATCCTATTGTTGGATAACATGTGATAAAAAACTAGGTATACCTATATAAGTACTTATCTAACATCTTCCAAACGCCAAAAAAACCCAAATCATTTTCTTTGTTCAACCGACACCAACAACAAATACGTCTTAATTATCAAACTGCAATCAGTAAAGAAGACGCGACCAAGACCACCCTTTACAAAAGTGCATGTACGTTTTTTTCTTCGTTTAAAAAATTCATTGATGAAGTATTCATTCATCTGAATATTACGTATGTTGTGCCTTGACCATATCCAGACCAGAGAGTTATGTCTGCAGAAAAATTTTCATGAATGAAATCAACATAAAGAATGCAGGTTCGGTTGAAGGACGTTTACCTTGACTTGAAAAAAAGTATTGTTCTGTCATGGACCAACCTAAATGGACTTACACAATGACAATAGCAATAGTGGTTGGTTATAAGACAAATTCAATATATTACAATTCAAAGTGAATTTATTGAATTGGAAGTAATTGAAAAAAACGAAGTGATAACAAACATTCCTTCGCATCTTAAAGAAAAATGCAATGTTTTGGCAAGTTCAAGATTTAAACTTAATTTAAAAAGCAATCTATTTATAAAAATTATGCCTACATTTCAGCATTTAAATCCATTTAAAAGTCGAAACGATCATTTTAAAGTAATTTCTAATTTATACGCCGTCAAAGTTTAAAAGTCGGTTTTTTCCGGCATCGGCAATCTACAGATCACTCGAGGTTGGAACAGTTGCTGTAATCAATTGTAAATGAATTTCTCATTAATGGAATGTTTCAATTCAAACCAGTTAATAAAATTTATCTAATCAAATGCTCACAGGAAAAACTTTTTTAATGCCGAAAAAATACAGACAATGTTTTATTTCTCTTTTTTTAAACACCCCAACGTTAAATACATCGCTCCTGTAATTATATTCGTATGGCCTACATAAGATTTTATACTCCCATCTACACACATACAAAGTGCAAACACTTATTTTTATCAACAAAAATATCGCATAATTATGATAATGAACGGGATAAATAGGCTAAAAAGAATAAAGAAAAGTTAAGAAATACTACAACTACAGCACACTGCAAAAAAATCAAAGATAACAATGATAAGACTAATGATGATAAGGGCGAGAAGTTAAAAACGAAACTGTGAAGTAATTATAATGCTTTGTTTAGCTAATACACAGAGAGAAACGTTCGTTTTCCCTTTCATCATCACTCATTATGCACAGCTTTTAGTTTACAGGTAAAAAACCAAACATAAATTATTCACAGAGATATACATAGGAAAATACCTACTTATGTTAAACTAACAACAAAGTACTTCTTTTTTTTTAAACTTATATAATTTTATATACATTTTCTAACAAACTGTTATTATGGCGCAATGTGATTTGATTTGATACTTTGTTTATTTGATTGTTCTAGAAAAAGTGTTAATAAAGTACATAAACAGATGAAAAAAGTTTTAAAAAAGGGAAGGAAGAAACAAAAAAAGCAATTACGCTGCGGAAAAGGTTTCATTTGTCTTTCTTCTCGCTTACTCCTCTCATGACGCCAAGCCTCGGTTTCATGCACAACAAGGATGAAAGTGACGAGCACTAAGAAAACTACACATCGGTACATAATTCCGCAGCAACTGATCACATTATTTTTTACATTTAATGATAATGATGAGGATGATGATAACAGTGATGATGACGATGAAGATGATGATGATGGCATTATGAATTATTAGTCTGTCCTTTGACTTTACTTGACACTTAAAACAATCTAATAAATTTTTTTAACCAAAATAATTCAAAATCTCAACAAAAAATCGTCACTTTTCACTTTTACAAAAAACGACGGTGCACTTGTTGTTATTTTTGTTTGTTTATTTTAGAAAACCACAAAATATTTACAAAGTGCCAAAGCACATTTTCCACTTTCGTTCAATTTACAACCAAGTAATGTTGACAATGTTTGTGTTAAATTTGCAAAATGCATTGTTACTCTTGCAGACGTACAGACAGGTAGGGGCAATATGTGACCGCTACTTGTATTTTGCTTACAGGGTTTTTCATATCTCTCTCTCTTTCCACCTATCCTTCTGCTTCTCTCTCTCCCTTTCTTCTGGTTCTGCTTCACTTGTTACAACAAGATTGCGATTGACTTTTGCTACATGATTTTTTTTATACTTTACTTTGGCACGGTCTCTCTGAGAAGAGATCAGAGGAGAAGAGGATTCAGTTCACTTGATTCCGTTTGGAATGAGATGATGAGATGCAAAAGCATGCAAAGCTTATATTAAAAATGCACTCTTGTACTCTTTAGCTTTTTTACTCTTTTCTTGGCTTAATATAAAAGAGAAGCAGTTGTTGATCTTCTTTTTTTAAGGTGAAACATATAAGCATCATCGTCATAATAATAATGACAAAGAGAGGGAGGGAGAGAGAGAGACGCAATGTCTGCTAAAGTAAGTGAAGGTGTTTTTGCGATGCGCGATGCGACGAGGAGTCTCCTGTGTGTGGTGTGTCGCTCTCACAAGGGAGGTATTCTTCTTGGCATAAGAATTTTTTTTTACTCTAGTGAGAGATGAGATGTTAAATGATAAGATGAAGAAGATGATGAGGAGGTGGCATGGCATGGCAGTAGTGTTGGATGGAGTGGTTTGTATAATAAATAAAATTGAATGAACTGCTATAAGCACAAGATGACAATCAATGACTTGATTTGGTCGAGTGGAGTAAAAGTGAGAAGAAAAAAAACGAAACTGTAACTGTAGCTGCATAACAAATTAAATTGAATGCCATCAAGATGATGGCCTGATCATCATCATTGCAATTCGCCATTTGTGTGTGCACATTATTAGGAGTAGGAGGTGAGGTAATAGTAATGAGGAGACAAATTGGTTGATTTGATGCATTGCATTTTGTAAGGAAAATGATTCAATTTTCAGATTGGGTTGAATTGAGCTGTGTGCTGTGTGCACAGTGCATACACACAAAATGCATTACTGAACTGAAATAGAAAATGGAGATGTAGGGAAAAAAATAGGCAAAATGATGTATTTGCAGCCACATACCTATCTGATGTGATATATGACTTTGATGATTACAAGATCGTCATGATCATGAATCAAAATGAAACGTAATAGTGCGAAGACAAGACAGAAAGTAGAAAATGCACTTTTCGCCTAGATATTTTTTTGTTTTGATTCCACTGCAGAAATGTAAATAGGTAGTTTTGCCTACATGCATATTATTTAGAAAAAAATAGAATTTGGGGATGGATGTGATGATAACGGTTTGGATTGTATCAAGGTTTTTCCTTAATCAAAAATCAGAACAGTGCACCATTGCACTGATGATGGCGATGGCGGGCGTGCGTGGGTGGTAGGTGAGCTGTATGATAAGTTTGTCGTTGTAGTAGAATAATAGCACATCATTATAACTTATAAGTATGCAATTACCACTAATGATACAAATAATAAAACTGGGTGAGGCGATAAGGTCATGTTGGTGGTTCCTCCGAAAATTATAAATGTTGAGTTAGTTTGTACACTTGAATGAGTGAAGGTGACAATTGAAAAAAATAAGATAAATGATTACATTGTAATTTGATTTGTTGTTTGATGATAATTTTGGAAGTGGAATCAAATTTGTGTAATAAGTGGTGTGTGTAATATAAATTTGATTGTAATTGCAGTATAAAATGGTAATAAAAATATCAAAATGGATAGTTTTTGGCTGTGTGGCTATAAATGTGTGAAATATCAAGTGTTAAAAGTATATTTGATTTCATATTTTTATGGGTTAAATTTATTATGTAACAAAATCCAAAATGGATCAGATCACATAAATAAACAAACTGCATAAATAGGCAAGGCGGATCATTTTTTCCACAAAACGGTTATGGTTTTATGGAAGGTGAGCTACTGTGCATTACAGATGAAATTGATTAAGTGACCAACTAATTTTGGAAAAGGACAACAAGAACAAAAACACAAAAAAAAACACAGAGAAACGGACAAACCCACTATTCTTTCAAGGATACTTGAAATATACAGTGTTTCCATATGTTTCAAACAAAGTTATAAAAGAACGCATGCCTATATGCCAGTCTTTCAAATAAATTAGGAAAAAAATGCATCAAAAATATTTAAAAAATCATACTTTCGTTTTCATTCTTCTAAAAACATCAAATCAGTCAAATCAAATCACTATTTGTAAACATAACGTTGCGTGGGTGGTAGTAGACTGCAGACAAAACAGTCGTGCAGTCTATACTCCCCCCACACACGTATCACAAGTTTTACTGCACTTTTTTGAAATGTGCATTCTCTCATTTTATTTATAGGCAAGTTATTATAGTCTTTCTTTTAAAAAAAATATCAAAAGGGTATTTGTATTTTTGAAATGTAACAAGAACAAGACCATTATTACTTTCGTGTTACACACTTTTTTTATGCTTGTCTAAACTTTTGTTCAGCCATCATGTGAACAACTTTTGATTTAATTTCTTTCCATATTATTACACATTATTATGCATGCAAGCGTGTTTCTATTATTATTCAAAAATTCTAAATAGGGAGAAATATTATGAATGAATAATAAAATATATGGGTGAAGCCATCGATGCGCGATGACAAGAACTGATGTGATGTTGGTTGATCTTGATGAGATGAGGCTTCTCTTCTTTGCTCAGCATGTGTAAACAGTAATGCTTGTAATGTATACAAGTTTTGTTACCAAAAAAATTGCGTATTTTTATTATTTATTAAAAAATCTTGTGGTTTTTACGGCTCAGTGTATATGAATATGTGAATGAATTTTTTAATTTGAAGATTTGTCTGATGTTACGTTTTGGTGGTTGGTCATTGAAAGCTTTAAAAAATGTAATCATGTTTTCTACTCTGACTGACATACTCTCTCTCTCCCGCTCCGTCAATTTTTTACTAGATCATTTCTGCAAATATGGAACTCTGAATGGAGTCTCGACAACCAGTCGAACATGCGTGGTATGTCATGTCGTGGGCTGTCTGTCTGTTACAAGTTTTCCGAAGAAGAAGGAAAAAAATCAGAGTGACAGTTGAAAAAAATCATGATTCTCTTTGCTTTGTCAATAGAGGATTTTTTAAATGTTAACTTTCAAACGACATTTTCACGAAAAATCAATGGAATGAAAAAAACTGAAAAATTAAAAAAGCAGAATCGTTGGATGTGCCAAACAGCAAAAAAAAGTAGCAACAAGTTGCTTCCTTCCCACATACATGAAACTGAACTATGACATCATTTTGATGAAGTTGATTTTGCATTGTGAAAAAAATTTGCTGTTGAAAGTAAATACGGAAATAAGTAGAAAAAGGAAGCAGAAACTTTCAAAAAATGTACCTACAAATTCGAAACTTGTTAATGTTCACGACTTCTATTGGAATGCCTATCGAGATGCATTCCTATGCAAAAAAGTTATACAAAAAAACTGAAAGTAAAATTCCTTTCCTAAATGGTTTACCATCATTTCCTACTAACTGGAAGTGACACGGCTTTATAATTTGCTTTTCAATGGGTACAGATCAAAGCACATTTTTTACATGCATGCTGCAACTAATGCATTCATTTCATTCAAAACTTGTAAATTTATTGCCTGTTTTGAGAAACGGAAAATTAAATTTCTTCCATTTTCGGACATATCAAATTAATTACAGTTACTTACTGTTTTCACTGACGTGCCTTTTTGCACAAATTTGTAGGTCCGAAGTGAAGGCGTGAATGAATGAACATTTTTTAAACTAAAATACTTAATTTGAGGAGCACTGCAAAAATTAGAAAACGCTTCATTGCAGAAAAGTTAGTTATGTACAATTATGCATCTTTTACTTCAAATTTCGTCGTATTCAACCAAACTGACCAAGAGCAAGTAAACAGGAAGATAATTAATGTGGTAATAAATTATTATGAGCAGAAGTAATAGGTGGTGATCTTTATTGACTAGAAGACATTTTCACTTGACTTTTGCGGCCATTGTTCAGACCCCTTGAATAATAAATCATATTTTTGCGGTGGTGGTTTTTGTGGGTGTTCTTTTACAGAGTTAGACGATAATGATAATGATGATCTTCATTCATCATTATAGTGTATGTTGAAAAATTGACCGGTTAAATAAATGTTAGAATTCAAAACTCTTACTTCAATCAGCCTTCCTTCCAAAGTGTATCTAGAATCTAGGTATCTATTATCTATTCCTTATTATTATGTCAGTTTCACCATTGAATTTTTTGGTCAACTTAAGACAAGACTTTCAATTTAATCTATTATAAGTATTTTCTTGTTTTATGCATATTTTTTACATTGTGGCAGGCAAATTGTACATAATTCACTATAGACGCTTCTTCATCACGGATTTAAAACAAGAAAAAACGAGTTCACTTATTGCAGTCGAAAATGTTGGAGTGCCAAGTAGACTAACATTGACAGATCTTAACCTACACTACACAATATGTAATGTAGTATGAATAAAATGAACGCAAATTTAGCAGGAGTCGAAAGAGTAACTGGAATATATTCAAACAAATTCAAACAGATCTTGAGAAAATATTGGAATTAAAGAGCTCTGGCATTGTTGACATTTTAAGACCTTTACCAAAAAAAATTCCGGACGCTTGTAACAAATCCTACAACTCTTCATCTAACATTATGCTGCGATTAAGCTTATACTAGCTTCCGATACGGTTTGTCAGTTAGTTTTATAACCTATGCTGGTATTGCTGGTGCCACATTCATGACATGAAAAATCTTACTAATTTACACAATATGCGTAACTATTTTCCTCTGTGTCAGGTCATGATATAAATAAAAATGACAACACTTTGCAGTTTACAACAACATGAAATTGTGGATAAAGAACGTAAAATGCAGCTATATAGTCTAGATTCTATGCACCTTGTGGGATTAGTGACGTGTCTCAAAAGAGAAGAATCTGCAAAAGCCATGTGTCATTTTTACTATCAGATAACCAGATAGTTTGCCAAAACCCATATTTTTCGGTGTACACAAGTCGTTTGCCCACCTTGACTTGCTTTTTAAAATGCAGATTCTACTTGCCATGAAATTTAAACTTTATACATATATCATGACCGATTTCATTATTCAGTTGGAAAGGAAATTAGTCGTTTTTGACGATGATAATATCACGTAGCTAATTTTTACCCGATTAGTGGCAAAATAAATTGGTATTTACCAAATAAAGGCAGATTATTTTACGGTCATTTCAAAGATGAACACAACTTTGCAATAAAAACTTTTTCGTTTACAAATTTTGAAAACTGAATTTTGAATTACAACCAAAACTAATTTGTTTAGTGTGGCATGGTATATTTTACATCTTATACAATAAGCATGTAGTAATCGATATGAAGACTGGCATTCAATCGTTGATTTTTTTTCTTCTTTTCGTCCTCTTTCGATGGCCTGCTACTTGTTCTTATCAAATCAATCATGCAAGGTGATCTTGAAGCAAATTAAATGACTTTGTCACTACTTCTTATCATCTTACAAATCTTCCTACCACGGTCAAGCCGTGTCGAATAAAGATGCAGTTTTGCAAAAGTACTCTTCCGACACAGAGCGTCCATTTTTGAAGGTATCATAAATTACAATAAAGCCTACCATTCTTACGACAAACTGACCGTGGAAAATATTTTGCAGTTATTTTTTTCTTGGGTGCTATTGGTCTTTAGGGCACTGCTTGTGGTCAAAACAAAGTGATTACATGTCCAAATATGGAATTCGATTGCCATAAAACCGAGATACGATAAAAATCGTTTTGGCATTGTAAGTTTAGATGAACTCATACGAGTATAAAGATGGGTGGTCATTTCAGTGATAAAATGATAATTAATTGTGGGTGCTTTATCATTTTTTTGCTATGCATGAGAGAAAGATAGACATATTTACAGATTTTGAATGCGGATAACGTACTTTAGCAATTAGGTAATTTATAACATAACATAATAGATTTTAAGGGACTAAGAATTCGTGAAATTAATATCTTTATCATTGCTAAACTGTTTTGCTACTGATTAAAGCGTCGTAAATTTGTTATTTTACTTAGTTGAGATTTTACTAATAGGAAGATTATCCGGTCTTTTGAACGAAGCTGAAGTTTAAATGAAAAAATTAAAAATAATTTGAATCAAACAGGAAAAATGATTAAAGCAAAAAAAAACGAAAAGAAATGAGCAGTGCATGTTTAAGAAGTACGAAAATTTTAAGGTCTAAAACAGTTGAAGTATACTTGCGGCTTTACTGAATGACTGAATCTAATTTATATACTAAAGGGTGAAAATTTTATGTGAGCTCCCTGAACAGTGAACAAGTAGCATTAATTGGTTAGAAAAATGCGTAGAATGGTCAATTTTCCACATCGAACTAGACTGTCTCCAATGTCTCATCAAGTGAACAATGAAAAATTAAGGTGCAAGTAAAACATGTAAAAGGGCTCTGTCGCACTAAATTGAGCTGCACATTACTGAACAAAAAGGTGAATGAATTGTTATGCTTGATTGGACAGGTGTACTGGGTACTTTTAGCTGGAAAAGGTACTTATTTTCTAAAAATAAATCATCATAAAAAGTTTACCTCTTTTGGTCAATAACTTGACTTAAAATGCATTTCACTTTTGGGAACAAAAAAAATCCTAAACGTACTACGTCGTACTTTTTTGTCTAGTCCAGTTCACTACATTCACTCAAGTTTTGTTGGATAGTCAAGTCAAAAAATTATCCTTTTAAATATTTTCACATCAAAATTAAATACAAATTAAATAAAAACAAAAAATGAATTTAAACGCTAAATTGATATGTGTCGTCGTTCTGACTGTTTGCACTGCTTTTTCCATTTCCGGAAAGGAAATAGGGAGTCCCTATTTACTAGAAGAGAAACGTAAATTTTTACACAAGATTTTTTCCTCAGTTTTAGCAAAGCCATTTTAGCATGTTAATTTTACAATATTATATTTTTTACTATTTTTTATACAGTTCAAAGTGACGAAGATGCCTCAGTCGAAGATATTTCTATTGAAGACAACATAACACTTCCTAAAAAACAATCGAAAGACCTATTACATAAATGGCCATTTGGTTCGGAACCTGCCATTTTACCCAACAGAAAGCCAGTTCCTCAAATGATGGGAAAACCTTTAAAGCCAAAACCAATTCACTGGATAAACGATGATAAAGCAATGAGTTCTACACTTGGATGGTAACTTTCTTTTAACAATTAGAATTTTGGGGCGAATTGAGATTTAATGAATTTTAATCCAAAAATGGAAATTTTTTCCAGGATTAACATGCAAACTGCATGTCAGCATACTGTAGCAGCTACCAGCTATGAAGTCACAAAAACAACGGTAACCTCAACCTGGACAGAATTCGAAACAGTCACCTCCACCGATACAGAAACTGAATATGAGCTCATCACAACAGAGACCTCAACCGTTACCGCTATGTCAACTTACACAGCCTCAGAAACTGAGACTACCACCCTTGTAATCACAAGCACTCATATGGACTACGAAACTCAAATATATTCCAGTGTATACGTGGACACTCAAAGTTCCACAATCACCTCAACTTCCGTAGTCTACAATATCATCACAGCCACAACATTTTTAACTTCCACCGTTACAAATACCATTGACGAAACACCCACAGGATGGGGCTGGGGTTGGTCTAATACCAGTCCTCTAGAGGCGACCGTTGTCCTTCAACCCAGCGTCATTATGGACTACTCCATCAGCACCATCACTACAACCATTAGTGAAACACCTACTTTAACTGTGTTAAGCCCCACACAAACCACCATCACCACAAGCATTTACATTGACACTGAAACGATCACCGTCCCATTTTCCACGACTCCCCCAATCACCATCACCGAAATTATACCCACATCATCTGATGTTGTAGTGGACACCACAACTTCCACTTTGCTCACTAGTAGCCCTCAATGTACCTTAACATCTTATGAGTACCTTTCCACTGTGACCACTCCAACGTCCACTGTCACAGCCACTTATTGCGGTAGTCCATGCGGTGCCATTGAAAAATGCGCTTCAATATGTCATCCCAAAATTATCACATCCACTTTGGATTTCACATCCACCTCCATCATAACAGCACCACAACCTATTCTTCTAAGCTATATGGCATCAGAAACGATGACTGCCTATGATTTCGAAAAGGCTGTAATCACAACTACAAAAACAACTGCTGTCACAGGTTCTCCCATAAAAACAACTTTAACTACTACAGAAATGGCATCCCTTGAAATTTCCACCCAAACCACTCAAATGACAATAACTAGCGTTCCAGTGACAATTACCACTACAGATAATCTATGCACTTCAACAATTTACGAAATATGCACGCTTACAACTACTCTCCCACCTGTTTACGTAACTTTAATGGATACACAGGTTGTTGGGATTGTGGGAACGGTGACATCTCAAACAACAAGTTTTACAACGCCACCACTTCCAACGGTTACAAGCTATGTTGTAACGGACATCAACCTGATGACTTCCACTGTAACCGAAACTGTCACCATAACCAACTCTGAGTTAGAAACAACAACGGTCACTTTAAATGCCACAACGGTCGGATTTGGTGATACGACGATTACTCCAACAAAAACCGTTTTTAATACAAAAACTGAGTATTTAACGAGTACTCCTGTCATATCAGCAACGCAAATTAAGCGAAGAACGCTGATGGCTGAAGAGTACACTACTGACGTGGAGGAAGCATCGGCATCTTATACAATTACGCCTACAGTGACTGATTATGTCATTTATGAGATTACCCCGACTCCATCAATTGTTACAGTTAGTACGCTGATTGTACAGTTGGAAACAAGTTCAGCTGGATGGAAACAACCACCAAAACCAGGGAACAATGTTGGTTGAATGTTTACCATATGAGATTTTAGTACTATAAGTTATTTTTATGCATTTAAGTGTAAAATGATGATATGTTTTTATTAGTATGTAATAAAAATGAAAATGCATTCTGCAAAAATTGCAATGAAAAAACTTAATTTTATTTACATCTTTAATACATATTTCTACAATAAACAGAAAACACAGTTTTTATATTTATATTGCAAGTAAACAAGGTAAATTAGAAATTAATTCCATCCAGATCCCGGATCAATTTTAGGGTAACAATCAATTTTTCTGTGTTTGGGTTCCATTTGGCGCTTCCAGCCTACGTAAACGTAAACATAATGATTTATTAGCAGTTTTTCAGTAAAATTACATTATCAGTAAAATTTGTGGAAATAAATTAAGCAAAACTACTGATTTGATAATTTTATGACCCTGGTCATTATAGGACCCATTAATTTTATTTGAACACAATGACTGATTTTCCGATATACTAGATACGTAGATCCGTAGATATTCCGTAGATACTCCTCCTCCGATAATTCTTGCATCGACGGCGCATTACGTTGATTGAAATTGCACAAATGTGAAAGTACATTATCCAGTTTAATTTAAGTTCTCTATACATTTAAGTTTTCTTCAACATTAAAAAAACATTGAATTAAAAAAATAGATGTGTTTTTGGTTGCCCTTTCTATATACCAACGATAAATCTAAGCTTGCTTACTGACATGACATGACACTACCTCTTTATAATTTAATTTTACGATGATAGAATTATGGAATCCTATAAAACAATAAATTTTAGATAAGCATGATTTGCATTGATAATTGCACATTTCTTTCATAGCCCTATACTTGCGACAAAGATGTTACAAATAAAAATTAGCTTACAATATTAAGTTACATGATCTTACGTGTATGCATTTCTAAAATGTATGATTCTTTTGAAGATACGATTTGAAGGGAAAGAAATTCTATTGTTTGTACAAAGTACATATACAACATAGTAATTTGTACCTTAGTGTCGATGGGATGTGGCAAGCCCAGGTACAAGAAATGATTTGGTGATCGCAAATCAATGGCCTGTTCCTTCAAGTTCAATTGAATCTTGTTGAAATCCTCCTCATCTGGCAGGTGGATCTCGACAACCAGGTTCTCGCAACTGGCACTACTCGGAGTCTTGTTGCCCATCTATAAAGTATAATATAACATGACATGAAAATCAACTGAATTAATTAAAGATTGAAAAGGATGTTCATAATATACCTTTTGTGTGCATAATAATCTTGTGAGAAAACACACAGAACAGAGATATTCAAAGAGATAAAAAAGGGTGAAAGGGTTGATACGATAATACTTTTCAGTATTATTTATTTGACAGTGCAAATTTTCAGCCTTTTGTTTGTTACAAGCCGAATATTTAAAACATATTATGTTTTTAGAGAGGCCTTTTCTTAATGTCAGTTTTGATGTTCATTCTATTATTTAACTGATGACTTATTTTTTTGGGGTTTCATGGGAAAAGCACACAAAATTGAACATGTACCGACCGAACAGATTTATTCATTTAATCTGTCTTATTGAATTATTATGTTGGTTGTGACCGATCAAATAATAATATATAAATGTTAAATGAATGTACCTGAAGAAAAATATCTTCAGTTGTAACGGCCTGGCGATAGTGCATCTCATATTTTGGGGTTTTACGCGGATCATTGGGAATAGGGATTGTGGCTTGTTTCTCCTCTTTGCTTAGAACCTCATTTGCAGCCCAGATGTCCTTTTTGGAAGCGTCTTTAGATTTGATAGGATCAGAAGATGTATGATCATGATCACCATCGCCAGCTCCTTTCTCCTTTCTAGTGCCACCGATGTGTCCTGGTCCTACAAAACGAATTTTGTGAAAGTTGAAAGTATAAAATATAATGGGCTGAACATGAAACCGAATTTTAATGTATGCATATCTACATGATTTAGCAAAAAAAAACTTTACCAGCTTTAGTTTGAGATGAGCCGGAGGTGATAGTGGTCAAATCTTTCTCATCTTCACTGTCATCACTATCCACGTGATTGGGGTCAGATTGACGGAGAAGATTTGCAAGACCTTTGATATCAAATGTATTAAAGGACATGGTTATCTTTTCAACAAAGCGTTTATTTAAACAACAGAGTGTTCGTTCAGCAGTGCGGCAACGGTAAATCACAATGCAATGAAATGGTAAAATTTGTTATATCAAAACGATCACAATAATTTACATGGCACAGATGTACTTTCCCATCAATACAGATCCATGGGCCACGATTAAGTTATCGGATAAACTCGTCAGGATGGAAAGAAATCGACCAAACAAATTAACTGTATCAATAAGTGAGAAGACGCTACTTTGGAGATTGCGACAAAATACGGCTCTCCTATGCAATGCATAATGCATAAATAAAAAAATGCTATAAAAAGTAACATTGAAAATAATTAAAGTTTTTCATCTTATAACTTTATTATTCATTTGTTGGGTTTTTGTAAATGTTTAAAACGCAACAGGTAAATTTTTTTGTAAATCAATACAATTTAGTACAAGCTGCACAAGAATATATGTAGGTAATATTTTTTTCATTATAAATGTGTGTAATGTTTTACAGATAAGAGTTAGAAATTTCGACTGACGTAATTTTGTAAAATATTCTTTTCTTCTTTTCAAATATATATTTACATACAGTATTACTACAAACAACATTTTTTTTGCATTGAAGATATTTTTTAAATCCTTTTTGGATTTCAGGAATTCCTAATAATATTCATACATTTAATTCGATATAGACTTTGATACATATTCACGATATTTTTTTATATAAATCATTCACTTTATAAACAGTAGAGCTACTTTATCATTTTAATTTTCATTGTTTTTTTTCTTAATCTATAATTTTATTGAACACACACGTATTTTCAACTTGTGGCCCATACTTTTGACTTGGAAAAATATAGGCACGTGATAGAGATTACTTTTTATCCTGTCTAACAAACAGAAATTAAACAGTAACAACAAAAAATTTAAACTGAGATTGCCAAAAACAAACAAAAGACAAGTATACTTACATTAGACAGACTTGCACTTTACCTAAACATTTATTATCAGACTTTTAAAAACTGGATAACTTTTAATTGGACTAAAGTATACATGATATTAAATCAACCTATTTTATCTGTACTTAAAATACATACGCTATATTGATTCTTCAGGTTTCTTTTGTACAGAGTACAGTACAGACTTTATTTATCCTGCTGAGCAAAATGATTATCGATCAAAACACGTATTTTATTTATATAACAAATCATATAATAACAATTAACAAACTAGTCTAAAAATAACATAAATTGTCTACTAAAATTATAAACAAGATTATTCTTCTTAATTTCGTACTATTAAGTGCTCACGATTTACAATTAAGCTTTTAACATTAAAAGTAAAAGGCTTCCTTTCAAATAATATATTATGCTTACGTTTACTTAAATTCTAATTATTTATTGAGCTGATATAAAATATGTACAATTTTTCATTTACAAAATATGTCTTTTTTACTTTGCTTTCAAATTGAAATTCGGATGTGTGAAGCAACATGTGCTAAAAACTCACCGATTTCTTTATTGCTATACAGTTACAGTATTAAATAGTTTATAAATCTATCTAAATAAACTATGTGACACTTTTTCGATTTTGATATGAAATATATTTGCCCATAAGCCAATTCTTGAGTGTATTTTTATATTTATTACTTATATGTATATCACACTTACAACTGCTCTAACTTTAAGTGCAATTATCAGTAATATATTTTTAATTCAAAAATCACTTACATGATATATCATACAAAAATATTACGCAAAGGAAAATTAAATGGTAATCTTCAAGTTTTCTAAATCATCAGTTCAGTCGCATTAATATATTTTTCTAGTGATGCGATACAGTTTAGTAATCTGTTTTTGCAGTCTTCAAATCTGAGGTCATTAATTTCATTTACTTTAATTTTTTGTTCATAGTAAAACATGACTGGAATCAACTTTATGGACAAATATCAGTCTTCCTGTTTTCTTCATTCTTCGTTTTGTATTTGGGTAGAGAAAAGGGGGAGTCTTTTGGGTATTTCTTGAGAGCTGCAGTTTATTTTGTCACGTTGAAGAATTGTAAATTATAGTAGGGAGACCCTTTTAATACCTTAATAGTATAATAAAAAACGTAAAATTGGTTCGAAAAAATTCTCTTCAGTCTTTTCTTCTTCATCGTCGTCAAATGGAAGGAGAGTGATTTACTTAAACTCTTCGGTAGGTCATCTTTCATCAGTCTCCAAATTCCAAATTATTGAGTAGATATGATAAAGTGCTGAAAAAATAGAAAATATACACAAATTAGCTTATGAATTTCATAAATTAGCTACATAAAAACTTCTATTTGCAAAAAAAAATAATCTGCTTACAAAATTAGGCATCCATTGACGTTGGACTTGGCGAGGACACCCTCCGCTTCTTAATAGGAACGACCATATCCAAGGCTCCATTCATGCCCATGTCATCCTCCGCCGAAAAATCACAGATCTGATTCGGTTTGGAATTCTTCCTCTTGTTCACACCAGTTCCACCATTGGATCCTGGAGAGTTATTATTCGATTCGTTGAGCATCATTCCCTTGTGCAGCCTTTGGGCCTGATGAAGATATTCACCTTCCTCATCATCCACAATACCATCACCCCCGTTCACTCTTCCGTGATCAATGTCATGATCGTGATGCATATCATTGGCTGGCGGCGAGGATTTGACTGGCGCCTCCTTCAACCATTTCATGACCACTCGGACATTCAATCCGAATTTCCTCGCTACCGCTCTGGCGTCCCCAGAAGTTTCAGGATCACACATAAAAGCATCAAGTACCATGCTCTTGGTTTTGTCGGAATCTGACAAGTCCGCAGCAGGTGGAGAGCTGGATGAGGTGGAACTACAAGCAGCTTGAGGAGACCTTTGACGAGGTGGCAGAATATTTTCCACGAAATTTTCCAGACTGGCAGTGTGACCATGTCCATGTCCGTACCCATTTTTGCCTGTTGTGCTGCTAGTAGTGGTGGTCACAGTCTCTGGACTCTTGCGAATAAGTCCCAGTTCACTCAAGAATGAATACTCTTTATTCATTGCTTTGCTGATAAGACGCGTGGAACTGGAGGAAGTTGTGGTTGTGCTGTTTGAGGAGGACGCATTAGCAGAGGTAGTCGACAAATCCATCCCCATACTTGATTGATAGTCATTATTGCCACTTGTTCCCCCGTTTTTGCGATGATGATTATTACTGTAGCCGTATTGATTGGAATTGACACTGGTACGCGGTGAATTTGCTGGTGATGGAATGTTGGTAACAACTTCAAGCATGGAAGTGGGATCAAAGCTGTCATCCTCCATAGTCACATGCTGACCCCGTGCAGCAGAAGCTGCCGCGGCCTGTCTCCCATTCGCAGCTTTTCTCCTTTGTGCATTTCTCTGAGCTTGACTTTGTCTTCCATTTTGCTGGAAGTTTCTTACATGTTGGGACGAAGACGTACTCTGAACTACTCTGGTAGCAGCCAATGCAGCAGCCACTGTTTTTGCTTTGTTCGAATTAACGACTGGTGGAACACGCGGAGAAGCAAATCTATGATTATCATTGGGCTCTTGTTTGCCAATAGATCGTCTACTGTTTTCACCGCTATTTCCACCGTTAAAAGTTCCACCATTTCCAAACTTGCCAGTTGAGGTGGATGGAATAGGTAAACCTGCAGCGGCAGCAGCAGCCAATGGATTAAACCAAGCTGGTATCCTGCCATTACCATTATTGGTCAAGTCTGCGAGGTTCAGGCCATTTGTAAGGTCAGACGAGTTTCCACCAATACCACTCAATTGAAGTAACTTCAGATACTCTTGTTGTTGGCGTATCATATCCAACGTTTGCTGTGTGTTGTACTCTTGTTGTGAAGATGTCGACTTGGCAGGTGAAGGAGAAAGCGCTGCTGCACGACGAAGCTCTCTCAAACCCTGAGTCAAGTCACTATTCAGACCGTTTCCATTCACACGGAACTCTGTAGACTTGTTTCCTCGCATAAGTGGATGAGCTAATTTTTCCAAAGACACTTCCTCTTTTAACAAGGCCTTTCGCAGGAGACTAAAGTCTGAATAGGGATACAGGAAGTTCAGCTCGTCTACTAAAAGCAAAGCGTTCTGGAGATTGGAGCTGTGATGACTTCCACCGCTGCTTCCACCAGCACTGTGTGCAGGACTACCCCTGCCATTATTATTGATGGGGCTGTGGTCCCTTGGAGAGTAATTTCTGGGATTGGGATCCAGTGAAAGTGGCATTGTCAGGTTGCCTGCTGCTGCAGCAGAGGCCAAAAGTGTGCTCATATTCATAAACATGTTGCTGCCGTTGGGAGAGTTTCCGTTTGTACCGTTACTGTCGTTATAATAAGCGTATGATGTTGAAGTGGAAGTTGCGCTACTTTTCCCGTTCTGCTTTCCACTTTTCGTTAAATTCAAACCCGAGGAAGTGGCAGTTGATGAGGGGGCAGGTTTAACGGTTATGTTGGGGACGTAATGTGAGCCAGATTTGCTGCCTCCTTTAAGGGGCATACTTTTCCCTCTGTTGCGGGCTGCGGATCTACTTGCTCGAGAAGTAGGGTCGGATGCTCTACCAATGCTATTGATATTAGTCTTTTGCTGTTGATTAGGATTACTTCGAATGATAATGTTGCCTCCACCTAGACTACGTCTTGTTAGTACTTTTGCAGTTCCGTTGCCGTTTAGTGTAGGCAGATTTCCTTGAGAAGATCGCACAAGTTTACTAGAGGTCAGCTTGGTGGGTTCTGGATAGGAGTCTTCGTTGTCACCCAGATCTTGTTGCTGCTGTTGTTGTGAATCCTGTTCAAGAAAAAAATTGATAAGAAAATTAGACTTTTTTTTAGGTAAACTAACTTATCAAGACGAATGTATATACGTGCGTACACTCATTGTCAGTGTAGTATGTGAATTATGCATGCACAAAAGTACGAAGTTACAGCAACAAAGAACATCTTTAATATTCTTTCCAATTATGTGGAAATTATTTATTGATTTTTCTATGCTTGTCAGCTAAGTTATCAGCATCGTTTGGCAGATTATCTTAATAAAACGTCGCGTCAATGACAAATGCATACATACATACATGCTTGTTATGCTATATTTACTGATCTCCGTATATGCTTGCTATTCAATTTTGAATGTGACATTCAACAAATTTTTGGGAATAGTTTACCAATTAATTCCAGCAAAGCAAACACACAGCCAGCATCAATGCTGTCAAGAAGAGTCAAGTCAGCAAACAAGATCTTAATATTTCGCTTAAAGAATTTTAACAAAGACAGCTTAGCATTCAATTCACAAGACTAAACCCTATTATTATAATGTGATTCACAGCAAAATATATATACACACACATCTTCTCACAAATTTGTGTGTGATTGTAGATAACACGAGATTAATATTTTTTGTGTAAAATGTCAATAATCCAAAATGCATACACTATTTTCATATTCACACAACCAACAACATGCAAAGCAATGCAACACTATGACTTCCAAAACCAATGTCAAAAAGATAATATGCATGAAATTGACATTTTTCTCAAAAAAATGGAATCAACACATCAGAAAAACACAATTATTTACACAGGTTGACTCAGAGAACAAGTCGGCAAATGATGAATGCAACTATCTCACTTCACACAATTGACAATACGAAAAAAAGTATATAATATTCATGTGCAGAGTTCCAAAAAGTATTATCTACGAAAAATAAAATGAATCACTTCTCGCATCAAACCAAGCTATACCCGAACTGTGACTGAATTTTGTCGATTTTTGGAAGAGCAAACAAAATGCACACTGCACTCATTCTCTAAAAAAAAGCTCAAAGCACTGCCTGGTACCAAGAATAAAAAAGTATAATGAGAAATCTGGTCTTTTCACCAATTCTTTTTTTATAATACGTACTTGTCTACAAGATAACTGATGCGATAACGGTGACGGAGATGTTGATGGCGTGGTTTCTCATATCCATTCCTATTAATTTCGTGTGAAAGGTCAGCCGTCACTTGATCAAATGTAACACGCAGCATTTGCGTAGAAATATATTACTACGATGTTGTGTAGGTGTGTATTACATACTTTATTCGGGTACCTCCTCAAAAAATATACTGCTGCTGAAATGAACTAGCCATTACCATTGCATTCACTGCACTCATGATATTAGTTTTTCATACAATGATAATATGCATGAAAAAAACTGCAGCAAAAAAATCTATTTTTGTGACAACCAAACCCAGCGAAATGTATGAGGATAACAAATTAAGACAAGAATGACTCATTCATTGCCTGAAAAGAAACTTCATACATATTATACCTGTCTATCTACCTTTCATCTTCTTTTATGTATGGAATACATACTAAAAATTTCTCGTGCAATGCTAATAATATTGTGTACATGGAACCGCGTGACACATAATTTTTTTTGATACATTCATATAGCCAAATAGCCACTAATACCTTATATACAAGGTAACATCTAATCTACACACTAATTTGCTTTTTGCTGGCGACCGGCGAGTGAACAGACGACGACAACGGTTTTCCCCTTTTTATCCAATTTTACTATCACCGTTCCTCACATATTAAATTCACTCATTCAGTCACAATCACAAGTTATCATGATTTTGTGTGTGTGTGTAATTTTTTTCAGGAACCATTTACATAAAAAAGCATAAAGGCAAAAAAAGGGGCATTATAGTGCATTTCCGAGTTTTTGTACAAAAAAGTCAACTTATTTCCACCAAAACTGCCTAGACCAGACCAGACCAACAAGGAAATGACCCTTTCCAATAATATTAACAATGCTGCATACGCCAACAATAAAAACGCCGAAGGTGGTGGTGGTGGTGGCATTGACATTCTTCACCATCCATCTACCTGCCGGGCTACCCGCTTATTATTTTTTTGTGCGTTTGAAGTGCATATATTGCATACCATATATACCAACGCTAATAATAGCGTGGTTGCACTTCATTCCACAAAGCATAATGGAACTTGTCAATATTATCGTCATCATCATCGTCCTCCTCACGACAAACAAGAAAATGAAACAAGGTGTAGTCCAGGGAAAAAAAGTAATAAAGCAAAAGGTAAACGATAAAAATTGAAAACAGTAAAAATGCAGCGATGCATGCAATGCAATCCTTTTGCCCTCCTGGTCCAGAACAACCAACCAAACCAGGTGAATAAAAAAATACTGTAAAAAACCTAACCTTGCCCTGTCATAAAAAGTATTGTGTCTTCCAGTAAAAAAAGTAAAATGCTCTTATGATTATACTAGCAATGCCAGATGTACACAAATGATACCCGTTAGTGTACGTAGTACACTATAAAAGTCTAGTAGTTATGATAATGATCTTTAAAATCAAATATCTTTAATAGTTGTGAGTTTTTAATGCGTTTCGGCCTTGCCTTGGAATAGTCAGGAGGGTTTTATTCTACTACGTATTGTTGATTATGCAGGTTTGGAAGTTTTCCGTCTCCATAGTATCGATGAACACAAATTATAACTTCAAAGTACTTCCTGGTAAACTATACTGGTCGCTAAATCCAACCCTTTCCAACTCCAGCAAAAAATCTGACCTGAAATTTAAGTTCAGCGTCATACTTCACCCCTTCATTCCAATTTCCATCACGCTGGCTATAAATTTGTTTAATTGGGGTGCTCTGCGAGGTAGGAAAAGCTCAGACTTAAATTCAGCATCTCAAGTTGTGACTACATTCTGATTTTTAGTCATGAAC